>PVIC010000730.1:0-65031 GCA_004025085.1 Thryonomys swinderianus | reverse complement strand
GAAAGGAACACTTCTGCCAGGTCTCAGTTACCACACAGTGTCTGTCTACCTTGTGAATGATGAACAGCAAATTTTAGGACATGGCGATGCATATCCTGCTGTTACTCTGTTTGAGACCTAAGCCAGTAGGCATACTGTGTGAGCTTCAAGAGTATATAGCACTGTTTTTTGATCACCAGAAGTAGAACAGGGGTGGAAGAAAAGTTACTGGAATAGGGTATCAGGCTCAACACTAAATGGTAGATGAAATGGTAGCTCCCTAGACCACTCCATGACACCATATAAGAACAGAGAGTGTCTATTTTTGCAAAATAATTGTATAGTGATTACATGAGGATTCTTTGCTTATTCTGACATTCATCTTCAAGAAGAAAACAGACTATGCTGTTTCTAGATGCTAAAATTAGTATGTATCATTTAGTAAGGACCCATGAAGAACATCGGTCCTGTGCATCCCCCCAGCCAACCATCAGGAACTCTTTCAGACACTCTGAGGTTCTGGCTACAGACACTGTGACACAGCCAGGTGAGCTGCAGGAAGGAGTAAGTGACTGAGACAGAGACACTTCTGGAGAGCAGAGGCTCCTTTCTCCTCCACAGGATGCGATGTTGATCAGACCCCAGGGAAGGGGTGCAGCTGGTGAACCCCCTGGACCTAGGAGGAGCTGCTAAACCCTGAATCTCCCACAGTGAAGAAACTGGGCACCCTGCCCCCACCCCAGGCAGCAGAGAGGAGCCCCTAATTGCTTCCTGTTCCTCCAGAGAAGAGAAAGAGTAATTAGCTGGGGACACCACTCCATGCAATTACTGAAAGCTGGATTTATGGGCTGGTCTTATTCTCTGCTGCCTGTCTGGAAGGAAAGAGGTGCTATATTTAAAAAGACAGGCAGTTATATGAACAAATTGATCTGGAGAGAGACCCACGGAGAAGCTGACCTATGGTGCGACACTCACCGTGTCAGTATTAAATGCCTGCTTCAGGCACATGCTGGGCTGGGTCCTGGACAGATGCACAGTGAGAGAGGGAGATGGGGATGAGAAAGAGGCAGAGATAGGACACAAGGAAAAGCACCGCGAAAAGGAGATGACGAGCTGCCGTGCAGCAACGCGAAACAAGAAAAAGACAAAAACCAGTATAAATCGCTTTAAAAAAAAAAGAAGAAGAAAATGTCCCTTTGCCCTGTCTTTCTCAGCAGCGACATTTTCCTCTGTTTTTCAGTTTCTGTTTCCGAGGACACTGTAGGACATGCATTCTAGAAGGGAAAATCAATAACCCCGTCTCTGCCAGCAAGTGGAATTTGGAATTGACAGTTTCAAAACAAAGCCGGCCAGGAGGCCTTTGTGTTCCCTAGTTAGTCTGTGTTGCCACACCGCCCGTGTCTGCCCTCCTGCTTCCTGAGATTAATGAGGGCCATCTCCACCCCAGTGAGCAAGCGGTCATCTCGAGAGAGTAAGGGAGGGGCAGGGAGGGACACCAGACTACATTCATCAGTAGATCCCTACTAATCTCAGCAGTCATCTGTTTTGGCATTACACCTAGAATGAAGTTTATGTTCCTGGTCATACCAGCAAGGCCCTACCTACATGGTCCGGCTCATCTTGTGCTTTCTGTACATTCTTCTAATCCTTCCTTCCTGCCTCAGGACCTTTGCACTTGCTGCCCCCTTTCCAAAAGATACTACACTCAAGCCTCCATGCAACCAGCTCCTTCTGATCCTTCGGGTCTCATCTCAGGGTTGCCTTCCCTAGTCCACCTAAAATAGCTCCTCCCTCTGCACTATCCTCCCTCTCTGTCCCATTACCTAGTTACACTTCTACAGAGCACTTATTGGCTCTGGAATTTATCTCATTCTTTTGTCATCGTGTGTTTGTATGCCACACATAATGCATCTGGATACAGACATACTGTCTCAGTCACCGCATAGTGTCTGCACTGTCCAGCCAGTTCACGGCTGAATGAATGTACTCATTTCACCAGCACTTGCTGATGGCCTTTTTCATGCCAGAAATCATGCACAACTGTTAAGATGTTTAACTAAAAAATAATATTCTATCCTTGCGCTTGACGAGCCCATGATCCAAAGGGAAGGTGGAATGATAAACTAGCAGGACATAGGCTCGACCTTTGGTGGGGATAAGAACAAGGATGAGGGGAAGCCCAGGGAGACAATCCTGACTCTGGTTCTGTCGGGAAGTAAGATGAGTTGGGCTTTGAGGGATAGGTAGGATTTCATCCAGGGAAAGGGCATTGTTCCAGCTGAAGGAACAGTCTCTGAAAACTCGCCAGTGTGGGCATAGGTACAAAAGGGTGTGCAGGAGTCCGTGCTTTTCAGAGATTTGTGTCTGGCACACACCTAGCAAGAGAGGTGAGATTAGAGACAGGTTCAGTGGGTGCTTGAGCACCAGGCTCTGCATAGCCCTGGGGATCTACTGAAGGATTTTAACAGAAGGGGAGCCTGACCAGGTTGTGGTTAAGAATAGCAAGGCCAGGGATTTAGCTCAAGTGGTTCCACGCCTGCCTTGGAGGCACAAGGGCCTAAGTTCAGTCCCCAGTACCACCAAAAAAAAAAAAAAAAAAATAGTGCCTACACAACAGTGGGATACACACAGACAGAACTGGAGGGAGTGAGGTCAGGAGGCCGGGTGGAGACTCTACAATGGCTGATTTCCAGGCCAGGCACAGGCAGAGGAAACTGGAGGAAGTTATCACGGCTGATTAGCTCTGGTGCAAGAACAGTGCGCCTCCCTCCTCATGACAGGGAGGCTGAACCGAAGGAAGCTTTGGGAAATATCTGCCTGTGCCGGTGGGACAGAGCTGGTTCACCAGCTTCTGGAAGTGCAGTGCGTTTCACCCTCTCCACTTTGTACTCCTGGCCGAGCGTCAGGTTCAGAAGAAACCTTGCCAGAGAAACCTGGCCTGGACTCCCCAACACACTGTCAAAGAAAAGGATGCTCACCGGCTTCCTCTCTCTTTTCCTCCTCCTTTCTTTCCATTCGACCTCTTTTCCATTCTTTCCCCTATTGACCTTGAGCCTTTACTCTTGCCTGGCCCAAAGCTGGTCCTGTACATAAGAAGATGAATGAGAGAAAATCTCTGCTTTTGAGAAGTTCTGTCTACAGAGGGAGACAGACACGCAGGGCACACATGTAATGTGATAAGTACTCTCCGGTTGTTCGTCTGTATTCGCCCCGTGGCTGACAATGAAATGCTTGATAAATACTAGTGGATTTAACTCCCTGAGGAAGGAAAAATAAAAGAAACAAGTAAATGAGACTCCATCAGCCTGCAAAAGAGATGCGTTATCCAAAGGCAAGGCGAGGTGGCGCTAAGTGTCCCCTCCTAGGCACTGTGCCAAGGACTGGAAGTCATCTAAGTACCAAGTCGAATTCTTGCCCGGCACTGATGAATGACAGTTTGTGGGCTTCCTTGGAGGTCCTCTGTTGGGCTTTGTATTTTCTTCTAACACCCCACTCCTAAGTTATAAGGGTCTTTTTCCTCCAAGAGCCTACAAGATACACACAGACAGGTCAATTCCACTTGTTCACTATTTGATTTTGGACAGCGAGATGCCAGCATGGTACACAGTAGGTACCCAACAAACAGTGAACAGTGAGCAAATGACTTTGAGAAGAAAAAGACTGCAGCATTTAAAGAGCCGCTAACACCCTGAATGAATGAGCATGATTATGTCTTAGGAGCAGAGAATGAAAGGAAAGCAGCAAGAATAAGCTCAGAGAAGCCTTCATGTTTTTCAGGATAATGGAGACGATTATCCTTGATCCAGCATTAAAATGTATTATCTGGGAAAATTTTATTTGTAGACCAAATTTTTCAAACTCCTCGCAGGCATTTAACCCCTCTGAGCACAAAGCCCACAGCAAACGCTTGTTTAAAAGAAGTGTGTGGAATAGAATCTTGTCTGTCTTGTGGCACAGAAAGATGGCACAGCGGCTCCAGGGGTCTTAGGAGATATTTGCCCCAGGACTGGGCTCTTACCAAGAGAATTTTAGCTCTAAAGAGTAATTAAAATGAGCATAAGAGCAGAGAGATGATACTGTAGAGATCACGCTCACAGATTCTAGTAACTGTTCATGCTCTGGTTTTTTATCTTACTGGGCTCAATTGAGTATAATAATTACAAGTATAAGTTTCAGGTTCAGCCTTGATTATTTTTAATCACTTACCACCTGGGCAACATTTTTTTTAAGCCATTCTGAGCCTTGATTCTCTAATGTATAAACTAGGGAAAACACTGCGTAAGTGCCAAGCAGAGATACGGGGTGCCTTCCATCCAGACAGTGCTCACCGTTTACGCAGAACCTTTTGTGTATTACCTCGCTGAATTACTACAGCAACTTTATGGGGACACTGAGGGCAAAGCTTATTTTCTTCCACGTATTGAGGGGAGAAACAAGTTTCAAAGGAATTGAGGGGCACTCTCAGGGTGAGAGAGCTTGTCCTAGGAAGGCTTGTACAGGATGGTGGGGTGTGCTCTCGCTGAGAGCTTTGCTGAGTAACGAGCCAGGGGAAGTTCTGGGGAACATAAGCATGGGGGAGGGACAGTTTAAGAGCACTCCAGACTCCAGTTAGTGGACAGCTCTAGAAGAGATTTTGACCTTTTAGCTCTAGCCAGAACACAAGGCGGGAGCGAGCAGGCTGTCATAGTCACAAATAGAATAGTATTTTTGAAAAGACCATCAGGATTGTCCAAAAGTGTGAGCTTTTTGCCTTGTTTTTTATTGTCATTGTATTGATTTTTGTTTGTTTTGGGTTCTTTGTTATTTGTTTCACTTTTTGTTGTTGTTTTAGAGGAAGGTAATACTAGGCCCAAGGCCTCCATATAGAGCTATATTACCTGTCCTTTTTGTTTAAAGATTTATCTTGAAACAGAGTCTTGCTAAGTTCCCCTTGCTGGACTAGAACTTGTAATCCCCTTACCTCATTCTCCTAGAATGCTAGGATTTGGCATGTACCATGATGCTGGGCTGTTTGTTTTATAATTAAGATTTTACTTTTAGAGCAGCTTTAGGTTTGTAGAAGAATTCATAGGAAAACAGAATTTCAGTCCCTGTCTTCACACGCAGCGCACACATACAGTTTCTTCCACTAATCACATTTTGCATTAGGTGGCATGTTTTGTAATTGCTCACATAATGTTGATATATTATTAACTAAAGACTATGAATCTCACAGTGGGAGGTTAACTCTCCGTAATGCATACTTGGGTTTGTTCAAATGTATGAGATGTATGTGCCATTACAGAATAGTTAGTATATAGAATAGTCCAACTCCCTTAAAGTTCCCATGTTCTACCTATTCATCCATTCCCTAGTCTGAAAGTATGAACTTTCAAATGTGCACATAAACCCTTTTTTCTCTCCACAGTCCTTCTCGTTATCTTATAGTTACTGAGTTCTTCAGACTGTAAAAACAAGAGTCTTGGGGGAAGCTTAGTGGTAGACCACATACCTAACATGTTCAAAGCTCTGGGCTCAGTGCAGAGCATAAGACACAAAACAAACAAAAACACCATTTCTGTTTTCTTTGAAAGAAGACAAAAAACACCTCACAAGTGTAAGTGGCATAGAGCAAATTAGCTGGAGAAGTAGAGGTAAATACTGTTTCCTGGTGTGAGTCCCAGAATCAAAGTTTGTCTTTAAGACAAAACTTCCGGTCAGAAGAACCTGCCCTTGTCTAGGACTGTTCTTTGTGTTAACACTGAAAATAACGGCAACGTTCTGCCTGGAGTCAATTCTGATTCTTTCCACCTGTGTGATTTTATTGTAAGAATTAAAAAGACAATTTCCCCTTTTCAAATTCGTATATGTTTATGATACATAATAAATACATTAATCATGGGGAATGGGTATATAAACATATATTACATCTTAATCCTTTTACTTCCCCTTCCTCCTCCAAATTACATGTCTTTCTTAGCCTCTATTTCTCCATCTGTAGTAACGGTGAAATAATACTACCCTCTTCATGGTGCTGTTATGAATAATAATCATGGCTATTATTGCTTTTATTTTATTTCAAATAATTAATTTGGCTCAAGCTGCCACATACAGCAGACTAATTCCTCCCTTCCTAGACAAATATCTACCCAAAGCCAGAGGTTATGTTCACAGTGCCCTGTCTCCAAGAAATTCTGGCCTTTCAAAGTATTTAACTGCTTCTTCCTCCTTTTCTTATTTTTTCCATGAGGTCCCACGCATAGAAGTCAGAAGAAAAGAGGGTGCACATTCTCATGCCTCTACCATGTCCCCACTGAGACACAGAAAGTAACCCAAAAGCTCAGGCGTTCTGGGTTTCACAGCTATTAACTGCCACCTATAGTGGGCTGAACAATCCCCTCCCTGCAATGTCCCCGTGCTGATCCCCAGCATATATCCTGTATGACCAAAGGGACTTCACAGGTGTGATTAATGAAGGGTCTTAAAATAGATTATCCCGGATTAGCCAAGCAGTTGCAACATCATCAGAAGGGTCCTCATAAGAAGAAAGGCATGCATTGGAAGCAGTGAGAGAGAAAGCCACATAATGCAGGCCACAAGGACAGCCACATCCCGAACAGCCTCAGTGAGTTAGGAGACAGGTGCTGCCCCTCCCTGGGGGGGCAAAGGGGGCACAGTCCTGCCCACCTTATTTTAAGTCCTGATCCAGACCTCTGACTCCCCCCACCAAGACTCTAACAAAGCAAATGTATTTTGTTTTAAGTCACCAGGTTTATGGTAATTTGTAACAGGCGACATAGGAAACCAGTATTAACGTCGCCCTCTGGCTGTCAGGTAACTTCCTGATCTCGGTTTCCTCATTATTGAATGTGTCATTAACATAAGACTGGCAGATTTTAAATTGTGTTCTGAGAAACTCCTGTGCTTCTAAAGTACACAAATTTTAAAAGTTACTTTTCAATAATAATGATTTAAATTGCCTTTTTTAGACCTGAAGGCCCAACATGAGATTTTATAGAGAGAGCTTAGCAAAGGAGGGAAAAAGAAAACCCTGAAAAATCACTAGATAGATAATCTTTTAATCTTTCAGGCCTGTTTAGATTGTAACATTTGATAGCACTTTGAGACCATCTTCCATCAAGCAGGAGCTAGGTTTGTTCCTGGAGATAAAACTTGCAGCACAATCAAGAAGCCAGGGAACAACAGAAAAGACAGCAGGGATTACAGCAGGTGTCAGGGCTGGGTTGTGGCCCGACTCTTGTGGCTGTTTTCCTGGGAGGTGATTTTTCTGAAAATCGAAGAGCATCAGTCATCTTGAGGACTAGTTAGGGGTTTCTACAGAAGGGTGAGTTCAACCACTATTCCTGCCACCTTGGATGGGCTTCCTGCCTTAGCCCCAGATCAACTGGCTGGTTCTGAAAGGAGAACTCTTCAAAGACCTGATGAAGGCTGGGTCGGCCAGGGATCAGAGCTGTTTGCCAGGTGAGTAGGGAAGTTGTCAGTACAGGTTTTAGGGAAGTGGTTTTCCGAGTCTGAGATGAGCTAGGTTCATGGTTTCAGAACTGACATGCCCATATGCACAGCACCCACCCTGCCAGCACAGAGCACTTCTCTACCTGCCAAAGTGGATATGTTACAATATGTCCATTTACATGCACAGCGATTATCTGCCCTTGTAATATTCTTTTTTCAATCTCTCTCCACAACCAGACCCTGGGCACAAGGGCACCACCCTAAATGTCTTCTAAGTTCCAGGGATTGGTCCTGGGTACTGTGTCTTCCAAGAAAACCACCCAACCAGGCAAATTAAGTACTCAGCTAAGGGTTGCTTTATATAGAGCAGAGTCTGGCAGAGTTGGGAGATTTTGCAGCTAATAGACATTCTGTTATGAAAGCTGCTTCACTGGTTTGGCTCATCTAGGTAAAATTTCCTGGGTTCCAGGATGGAGTATTTGAGTAGTGATTGAGTATCCTACACAATCCAGTAAGTGATTCTATTACCCCCCCCCATCAACATAGAAGCAGATAACTCCTGTGAAGCAGAAATGATCTTTTTGGTAGGTAATAACTTCTTACAGATCCCTGATGCTGTACCAGATAGGATTTTTGTTCATTTTCATCTGTTATCTATTGACTCTTCCTGGCAGCCTTGTGATTATCACCTGTTAAGGAGTGTTGAAACTGAAGCACAGAAAAGTGAAGTGATTCACCTATGCTGTGCTGCCTAATGAAAGTTGAGTGACTTCTGAAACTCTAAGTCCTATTATCAGTAATCTTGCTTTTAAAACAGAGGCATATAGCTCAGTGGTAGTATGCTATTTAGTTTGGTTCCTAGCAGTCTTCCCCCCAAGAAAGTGAATTTTTGCTTGAAGCTTGAACTTGCACTTTCTCTAGAAAGATCAAATGTGTTAATGCTGGATGCCTAACCTTGCTTGGCAAGAACAAGCTGGGGCTGAACTGGGTCTTCTCTCTTCAGAACTGTGCCTTTTCTCTGACATAGTATTTGCTCTCCTGACTCCAGCAGGCTTCCTTTACCTGTCCTGGAAACTTCTAAATAGCCCTGTGGTCATGTTAGCTCATTGAAAGGAAGGCTTACCAGGCTACTCCTTACCCAAAGACTCTCAGTCTCTGCCGGGTGTTTCCTCTTTCTTCTTTGCCAGCTAGTCAGTCTTGGAGCCTGGGCTTTTCCTCCCTAAGCCTTTGTTTAATCTTGAAAAATTCAGGTGGGCTGGATATTTAGCTCAGTGGTTCCAGTGCCTGCATAGCAAGCACAAGGTCTCTGGTTTGATCCCTGGTAACCACATACAACAATACTGGGTGAGGTGGCTCATGCCCACCGACCATCAGTACCACATACCACAGTGCCAGGCTTGGTGGTTCAAGCCTGTGTCCCAGCACTCAAGAAGCTGCAGCAGGAGGATTGCTGAGTTCGAGGCTTGCCTGGGCTAGATAGTGAGCTCAGGGCCAGCCTGAACTAGAAAGCAAGACCCTGTCTCAAAAACAAAACAAAACAAACAAACAAAAAAAAACACAGAAAAACAACAAAAAAAAGGATGATTCAGTGATCTGATGGGAGAATAAATTAGCACAGAGCTTGACACCAAGTGCAGATGTTCAGTATGTATCACAGTCTACCCTGAAGCTCGCACATCCTTCTATGCTCATCGGAACCAAGAGAGAGAATCTCACAGCTGGGCTATTGGCTTATGGGGCTGGGGGAGAGGGAGGATTTGGGGCTGGGGTTGGTGGTCTCAGCCATTTTCTTTGATCTAATGTGTCAAAGTTAAACTTTCAATAAAGGATTTTCAACCTGACTCCTATAAGTGGACACGTGTTAGATGGATGCAGGCCGAGTGCTGTTTCCAGTATAAAAACTGGCTAGCTGAAAAGGTGAGGTCTGTGTGATAATCATTCCCGCTCCATCCACAGATGCATTTGGACCTCACTGGAACAGTTTTTCATTTTTCTGAAAGAACCCAAAGTTTAAATTTCTTTGGAAAGTCATCTGACTTTGAGATATTGGCACCTAAAGCACAATCTTTGTAAATACTGAGTGACAGGCTTGGAATGTAGCTCAGTGGAAAAGTGCTTACCTGGCTTGCAGGAAGCCCGGGTTATATCCCAGTGCTACATAAGTAAGTCAAATAAGTAAAGAAAAAAAGGGAAGGAGGGAAAGATGGAACAAGGGAGGGAGAAAGGAAGAAAAGAAATCTAAATAGTGATTAGCCACGCCATGTGGGCAAAATGAAATCATTCATGCATCAGATCCAACTATAGGCCTCTGACTTAATTTGTGCCTCCCGCGCACAGGGCCAAGCTGCTGAAGGCAGATGTAGTGAGTGGAAAGTCTTGGTGGGTTTTCCTGCAGCCCCAGGTGTTCATAAAATGATCCTCACTAATCTGTTGGCAATTCACAATGCCATAGCTCTACAAACCAGTTAAAATCCACCTGCCTAAAAATGCCTGGAAAAGGTCACTCCAAAGGTGGCCGTCAAGGTGACCAGGAAGAGACGGTTTGTGAACAGGTGTTTCCTGCACCAGTTCTCATGGACCATGGCGAATTGCACTAAACACATCACTGAGTCTGGCCAGAACTTCCATTCAGCCATATCCCATAGCATTCTGAGGCCAAAGCCTGCCAGGAATTGGGCTTACAGTGTCAGGGTATGAATCTGGCCCATTCCTGAAACAGGTGACTGACTGGCTGCTGTCTGTCACACACCAGTGGCCATTTCTCCTGCAACATCTGAAAATCTCTGACTCCCCGGAGACTGCCTCATTTTTTAGCTTGACTTGTCCTCATTCATTCAGACAGACTGGTGCTTGGTGCATGCACATTTATGTAACTTCTGTCACCAGCATCGTCTCGTCCTGCCGTTGACTGGCTATTCCTTACAAAGAGAGCAGAGTTCAGGATTGGTAAGTCCTGCAGCTCCCTTCTGTGATTTTTGGCCCGCACGGAAATTTCTCTCCATTTATTTTTTAAAGACTAGATTGAAAATCCTTTACCTGAACTGCTAGGAACCCAGAAATGTTTCAGATTTCAGATTTTTTTTTTCAGATTTTGATGAAGTTGTATGTGTTTAATGAGATGTTTTGAAGACGGGATCCATATCTCTAAGTAAAATTCGCTTATCTTTCATATATATTTTACATGGCCTGAGGGTAATTTTATACAAACTCTTCAATAATTTTGTGCATCAAATAGTGTTTTCCTAGTGTTTTGTGCTGTCATGCTGGTACTCAAAACTTCAGATGTGGAGCATTGAGGAATTTGGCTTTTCAGATGGGTTGCTCAAACTGTAATAGATACAAAAGGATAATTGTGCTGTTTCACTGTAGCTGTGCACACTTGCTACAATGTCCAGAAGCACCTGAGTCTTTCTATGAAAGCAGATTCCCATTCCCTGAATAATGAATGACTCAAGGCCCAGGAATCTGCACCTCCCCTCTGCTGCTCCACTAATCTATATTGTTTACAGCTGTCAGCATGCTGAACAAGAACTTGGCACAGAAATACGGAGAGATCTGGGTTCAAGTCCCAGCCTCCCCCTGGTACTGAGGCACCACCTCCTCTAAGTTTGGTTTCTTCAGGAAGATGAAAGGCTTTGCCTATATCTGTTTACGTTTGGAAAGTACTCAGCTGTCATGATACATAGTAAGCATTTTCAATATTAGTTATTATATCATTTAAATATCATAACCCCATGGGGTTGATGGGATTCTTATTTTAAAGATGGAAAAAATTTGGACTCAGCAACAGTAGGTGGTTTCTCCAAAGGTCAGAGCAGAGCTGATATAGGAACTTGCATTAATCTACTCATACTATTAGTGATTCTTAAAATAATTCATCTAGAATTCAACCAAGAGTAGACTAGTCCGAAGGGTACTAAGAGGGAGAAATTGTACATGGTAGGCAGAGTGTCCATGGAGCAGGGTGGCCTTGCTGTTTGACATCTGCCCAGGATCAGGGAAGGGAAGGACAACTTCGGTGGCTCACGTGGACATCTTGTGCCTGTTTTCCTGGCCTTTGTTTCTCTGGATGTGCCATGGCCTTGGAATGCTGTCAGCAAGGATTGATTATGGACTCCCCACAGCCCCGGCCTCACAGGGAGCAGAGCCAGAGAACAAAGCTGCCTTTCAGCCACTCAGAGGCCTTTGTTTCCCCAAAACAGTGGAGGATGGAATGCTTCTGGTTTTCTTGGGAGTCCTCGGGGCTTCTGCCTGAGATTCCCCTGGAAGCTGTGTGGAGCCCTGAGCAGCAGCACTTCACAGGTGTCTAGGCTGCCTATATCTTTGGCAAAGAACCCTGGGTTGGTTATGAGCTATGAGCTGCTGCCATCTGCCTGGGCCCATTTCAATCTACACATCTTGTGGTGATGAAAAAAGGGCACTGGAAAGAGAGGGACAGACACAGAGTCAGATAGACATAGGAAGAGACGGAAAGAGAGTCCAGACTGGACCCTTCTACCAGGATATTTCTCCTACACCTGGGCTGGGTTGGAAGGTAAGGTGGTCTATCTGCTAAGGACACAAAAGAATTTGAGATGAGAATGAAGCCATCAAAAATGCGAACCAATTTATTAAGATTTTTAAAAAGAAATTACCATAACATATATTCCCATTTAATAAAAAAAAAATAAAAGAAGGTACATTTAAAAGTTTGAATGTAGCTATAATCCCAACACTCGGGAGGCAGAGACAGGAGGATTGCTAAATTTGAGGCTTGCCTGGATTACATAGTGAGCTCAGAGCCAGCCTGAACTACAAAAGTGAGACCCTGTCTCAAAAAAAAAAAAAAAAGTTTGAATGTAGGACCTGAGATTTAGCTCAGTGGTTCCAGTGCCTGCCTAGCAAGCACAAGGTCCCTGGTTCGATCCCTGGTAACCACATACAACAATACTGGGTGTGGTGACACACCCACCAGCAATCAGTACCACATACCACAATGCTGATGTGGTGGCTCATGCCTGTAATCCCAGCACTCAGAAGGCAGAGGCAGGAGGATTGCTGAGTTCAAGGCTTGCCTAGGGTACATAGTGAGCTCAGGGCCAGCCTGAACTACAAATCAAGACCCTATCTCTAAAAAAAAAAAAAAAAAATTGAATATAGTTTTACATATGTATATATTTATATGAGAACAGGTCTGGAAAACATGAATTAAAATGCTAATAATAGTTATCTCTAAGTGACAGGAATTTAATGATTTTATTTTTTAACTAATTTATTGGATTATAGTCCAGTCTTGATAAAATATATTCTTTTTGTGTCTGTGTGGTATTGGGGATCGAACTCAGGACCTTGTGCTTTCAACTCAGGCACAGTGCCACTGAGCTACATCCCCGGTCCAATACACTGATTTTGATGATACTATTTATAGCACTTTAAAGCACCACCCGAAACATTCTTTGTACCCCCAAACAATGCACACTTGCTTGTATGAATCCAATCAGCCATCGGTCTCCTTTCCCTCAGTGTGTTGCCTTGTGTGGATAGATTGTTTCACACCATGTAATATTTTCAAATTTGTTTTGTATTGACTGTCCAATTACTCCTTTTTTTTTTTTTTTTTTGAGACAGGGTCTCACTTTACTTACTCCTTTTTATGGCCAAGTAGTATTCTATTACGTGGATGTACTTCAGTGTACTTATCCATGCCCCTATTGATAGTATCTGTGGTGTTTCCCAGTTTTGGTTATTATGAATAAGGCTGCTATGAATATTTAATATACCAGTCCATGAGTAGATATGTTTTGTCTCTCTCAGGTAACTACCTCAGATTGCTTTTACTCATTTTACTTTATCTGTTTTTAAAATATTTCTGGGGCCGGAGGACTAGCTCAGTGGTTCCAGTGCCTGCCTTGCAAGCACAAGGTCCTGAGTTTGATCCCCAATAACCACATACAATGCTGGGCATGGAGACTCATGCCTACCAGCAATCAGTACTGCATACCACATACCACAGTGCCGGGAGTGGTGGCTCATGCCTGTAATCCCAGCACTCAGGAGTCAGAGATAGGAGGATTGCTGAGTTCGAGGCTTGCCTGGACTACATAGGGAGCTCAGGGCCAGCCTGAACTACAAAGTGAGACCCTGTCTAAAAAAAAATTTTTATAATGAACATATTTTACTTAACATAATAACAAAAAACAAAAAAAAAACATGAGTAGGGAAAACCTGTGCTTTGTCCCCCTGTTTTAGAAAGCTAAAATAAGTTGGCAAAGAAAGCCTTAATCAATATATATTGGTCATGGTTGTCTTGATCCTAGACAGCACAATCCAACTTCTCCCCATGAAATTTAGATGTGATTAAAGAGATTTTGTTTCGTGAGTGCTTGGTAAGAACTCAGAGGGCACTGAAGGAGCCAGCATGGGCCTAGTCTTTAGCAATGACACAGAGCTGCCTACTAGTGTGACCCCTTAATGAGTAATCTGGCACCAGTGTCCCAAATTGAAAATATCTTTCAACTTTTAAAGTCTTATCCTTTAACTTTTAAGTCCAGACTATCCTTTAACTTTTAAGTCCAGAGATGTGTGGATCTGTGATGTTTATGGAGAGAATGGGAACCACCTAAATGCCCATCAGCAGAACCCCAGATAAGTGAAACTCAGTGTGTTCTCTCCTAGCACTGTTATGGATTTTAAGAACAAGTTTGGTCTTTATATTTGATACAAAAACACCTAAGATACTTAAATAGGAAAACAAAGGGCAGAGTGATCTGGACTTTTTTTTAGTATTTCAAACAGTACACAGTTAGCCCTTTGTCATAGATTCTGCATCTTTCAATTTTACAATCATAGACTTAAAAATACTCCAAAAGAATTGTCTGTACCAAACACATAGAGACTCTTATCACTATCCCTAGTTAAACTACACAGCAAAACAAATTTGCGTGATATTTACATGGTGTTAGGCATTGCAGTCAGGTAGAGATGATGAGAAGTACAAGGGAGAAGGTGGCATGTAAGTTCTGTAAAAATGCTGTGCCACTGTATCTGAGGGACTTGAATCCTGCGGTTTTTGAGATCCAGATCCTAGAGCCAATCACCCACAGGTGTGAACAAATAAGGGCACCTAGATTTTTTCTTGTATGCATTCATATGTGTGGAATATTTGTAGGGAAATTTGTAAAGAAGCTCTTTCTGGGAAAGCAAAGTTTGGAACTAGGGGACAGGGCCTGAGAGGCATCAGAACTTTTTCTTGCCATGCAGACACGTTTATGTATTTAAAACAATTATCAAACCCATTTGATCTTAGCCTTCAGCCTGAGAATGCTCCTGTTTCCCTCACTGCCCTGGCATCACATGCCAAGAATGCACGTTTCTCTCCATAAGAACTCACAGCACCAAGTTGGCCGTGCCCATGTTGCCTCTGTCTCTGCCACCACTGACCTTCTGTAACTGGAAACTGTGATTATTGGCAATTGTGTAAGTGTGACCGCACAGTTATGGCTGCCATTTTCTAGTGACGGGGATTATTTGTAATCCATGGATATCTCCAAGTATGGCCTTGACCAGCCCTGAAATATCTTTCAACAACAAATCACCAGCAGCCAACCCTGTGACCTTTGGAAAATGAATTTGCCTGCCACTGGGCGGGCCCCGGTTCTCTTGCCCAAGTAAAATGTCAATTAGATCACTAACTGAATATCGCTTTTGTCTACTTAAGTACATTCAGTTTGCAGACCAGCTTGCTTTCTTCTTTCTAAAAAAAAATAAAATAAAAGACCACACCCACCATCAGAGTGTGCCCCTGGCTCTGTGTGACCCCCAAAAAGAGGCAGCACCTTGATTCACTGAGAAAACACAAATACTGAGTGACGAGAGAAATTCAGCTTTGTGGTGACATGAACAGACTGTGCTTAATGTGGGTCTGTGAACACTGCCAGGCTTGTACATACTATCTGCATTGTATCGTCTCTTTTACTCCTGGCCTGTGTTGTTACCGAGAGCAGACAGGGAAGAAGATGTAACTTCCTCTTAGATGCTCTTTATGAGTTAGAGACCAGAGAGAACAGGCAGAGGGATGTGGACGAGCAATTGGTGTTTCTATCCAAAGTACCAAAGTCATGCTCATTTTTTTCTAGTTTCTCATACTCAAAATGCAAGTGTACAGATGTTAAAAGAAAAGGGAATTTTCCTTAAGTAAAATGTCCCTACCCCGAAATCCCTTTTATCTGCATTTTACCTCCCATGTCTTATTTTAAATAGCCCAAAGGATTATTTTGATTCTGTGTCAGCCTTGGGGATACTTTTCCAGGTAATTGAAGCATAAATAGCCCACAGATCCAAGATTCTCAGCTTCAGCTTTGGAAATAGTTCCCCTTTGGTCTCTATGTAGAGGTAGACTGGTCTCTTGTGGCCCACTATGGATGGTCTTGCTGCTGCTAACCACCAGCTGGTGTTAAAAAACGTTCGCTGGGCAGGGATGTAGCATAGTGGTGCCACGCCTGCCTGGTAAGCACAAGGCCCTGAGTTTGACACCCGTACCACAAAAAAAGGTGGAGTTTGTTTTTGTTCTGCCCACCAAAATGGTAAGGCTCCCAAGCTAGGGGATTCTTGCTTTGGCTATTAAGAGACTACCTTTGTGTGTACATCAGATATCAAATGGCTTGAGATAAACTTTCCTACACCCACTTCATATGTCTCAGGCCACCTTGATACAAGGACTGGGACTGAACTTTCTTTTGGATCCACTATGAAACTGCTTCACAATGTTTGCATGTTGCCAGCAATTACTATGGATAAATGAAGTTTGTACAACTTGCTGTCAACCAGAAGACTTGAGCTGTGGATACACCTGGATGTTTCTGGGCTGGATTAGTCCTTGTTGTAGAAGATAAATCTTGTTTGTAAACTATCAATTCAAAACTCTATCTAGAATTGGCTCTTTAATGAAATTAGATTTGCAGAAAGGGTGCTCTTTCCTTGCCCACTTTACTGCTGAAGCAGGCATGAAATGTGCCTATTTGGTGAGTGGTTTGGTTGGCATGCAATTCTTCCAGGGCAGCCAGCCTCACTGCCTATTGACCTGGGGAGACTTAGAATTCACTTCACTCTGCTGAGCCACAGGCTGAACTAGCTAAAGGGTTTTAAAGATAAATCATGTGATCTAAAGTTCTCCCTTTAAAATTTGGAGATTAAATTGCTCTGTGATCACTTGGACAGTGTGCAGCAACTATCATGAAACCCCAAGTTGCTTTGACTTTGACCAGGTTTTAATTTGTAAGGTGACTGGATGATGATACAGAGAAGTCAGTTCCTCTGAAAGACAAATGTATTGTAACTCATTGCACTTAGCAATGAGAGGTCTTCACACCTCATGGGGCCACAGTGAGAAGGACCATAGCAGGTACGAGGATAGCAGAGGGCCCACTGGGAAGCCTGAGCATGGCTTCTCATGGGGTTCCATGAGGAAGACAAGACAAGGCAGGGGAAAGCTGAGGACTGGCTAGTGTGATTAAGTCCTGGAAGTCATGAGGCCTAAAGGTTGTTTCAAAGTGTCTAGTATTTGGCCAGAGTTGAGTTAGGCCAGAGAAATAATGGCTGGTTGTGTGAGTTAGATGAAGACGGTTGAGGGCCAGGGATTTAACTCAGTGTTTCTAGCATCTTCCCTGGTCCTAAGTCCAATCCCTGGAAACCACATCCCACAATGCTGGTCATGGTGACTCACACGTGTAATTCCAGCACTTGGGAGGCAGAAGGATTGCTGTGAGTTTGAGGCTAGCCTGGGCTACATAGTGAGCTCAGGGCCAGCCTGAACTACAAAGCAAGATCCTGTCTCAAAAAAAACAAAAACAAACAACAACAAAAGATGGCTGAAAGTATGTACTAAGGAGTCATTGGATGTGTGTGTGTGTGTGTGTGTGTGTGTGTGTGTGTGTGTGTGTGTGTATGGAAGATGGGCTCACTATCTGTAGGAATTAACTAGTTCTGGCAGTCTCTACCCCTTGCAAGATGTCTAGCCGTCACAAAACACAGAAAGTAAAAACCATGAGTAATACAACTCTAAAACCTTGGCACACCCCAATTCCTACCCATTAAACTCTTCCTTCTCTCCACATTGAACCCTGAATTAGAGTAAAAGAACTGAGCATCTTTGTATTTTAATGGGTTTTCAGACTAGATGTAATTTAATCATTATTCACAGTTTTAGTTTTCTTCCTCACTTATCAGAAGCTATCAGGAAAGACAGGGGTCCCATAATCCCCTTCAAGGGCGTGCACTCAGTGACTTCCAGAGTTTGTATCAGTGTCACCTTCAAAAGGTTTTACATCTTTGGAGCTGTGGCGCCCCAGGACCAAGGTTTTAACACATGAACTTTAAGGGACACTCACCCAAATCTTAGTATTGTTAATGACATTAAGGCCAACAGCAATGCTAGCGGTTAGAAGGGCGGGTAGGTAGGTTGGTAAGCAAAGGGATGTTTCTCAAAAAAATCTTGGTGTTAAAGTTCAGAATCTGGGCTCAGAAAATAAGTCCAAGGAAAACACCTTAAGCTCAGAAAACATGTAGACCCCTCATCCTACGCCATCTTCCAAATAAAACCAAAAGGTCATCTCCTGTGCAGAGAAACACATACATACCACATACACCCAACCCTGGATTCTTCTCTGATATATGTGAGATGCATAAAATAACCAGTGCCGTCAGATCTCAAGCTGGGCAAATACAGAGACAGCATCTTCGGTCTCACTGAAAAGTAGTTGTCAGAAATCTGCCATTCACTCAGGGTCTCTAAGTGCTCTGTCAGGCTTTAACTTGATTAAAATTGAAAACCACATTGCTTGAAAACCAAACGTGAAATCGAAATCTCTTTACTCAGTGCTCTTACATTCTGAAGTCTGGGCTTATGGATTATCCTCAGTTAATTTATGCCATCTTTGTGCCATACATTAATTTTGAATATATTTGTTGAAAATTTCCTGTAGCTTGCATTTATGGTTGTCAAAGGGGCTTTTATCTTGAAAAAAATGGTGCTGGTTTTAATTACAATTCTAAATAGCTTCATAACCATCGTGAACCCTGGATTTACATCATCTTTATGACAGCCGCGCAATTCCTGCTTTATTGATTTTGTCATTTGCTTCATTACAGTTAATGCAAACCTTTTGTACAGAGACAATTCTGGTGCCACTCTCTTCTTGGAGAGGCTGGTAAAGAACTCTGTGACCAAAATAGACCCTGTCCCTCCACCCACAGCTTCTACCACAATGCTGACCCAGGGAAAAAGCAGGATGGGAAGCATCTCCAAAGTGGCTATCCATCACATGGAAAAGGAAATGTTAGCTCTAATTGTACAAACTTTTCCTCCAATGGTATGCGTTCAGCTTTTGCAGTTTTGAAGTCTTAGAGATAGCATCCGTCCAGATGACAGGATTATTAAGAATCCCCATGCCAACCTCATTTATGCTGTGTTTAGAGAAAAGTCACCATCTGCCCCAGAAAACATGTAAATAACCTAGGAAGGACATGGAAACCAGGGGTGATGAGCTTGAAAAAAGAGTTAAGGAAAAAAGTAGAATTTGGGAGCTTGAGGAACTGCAGGACACACCCTGGCTCACCCATCTGCAGAGTCAGGCTCCAGTTTGGAAAGGCCAGAAACAGATGAAAGGAGTAAGTAAGGGAGGCTCCTTCTGAGAATACATGAGTAAAGGTTGGATATGGTATAAGTAGAGTTTGGCTTATGGAGAATTAAAAGTAAAATATGCTTCTTCAGAGAGTACCTATAACAAAGTAGAAAACTCCTCACATGAGCATCCAGACCCGGGGAAAAACTGAGCCCTAAATGTGAACTCTGGAGCATGCCTCAGCAGTGATCCCATTGATGCCTTTGTTTTGCAGGGTGGGGTGTTTTAGCCCAGAGATTTCAGAACACAGCACAACCAGTTCAGAGATTCTTGTCATCTACTTTTCCAGTAAATTGTTCATTGGTTGGTTTGTTTCCACCAAACCGTATCATCTTAGGATAAAAACCCTTTTGCTGGCAAATCACAAATAGAAAATGACCCAGTTTCTTTTTCCTTCCAGAGTAGTGCCTCTTGTCCTTTTTCTAGAGTGTGAGCAACATCCTTACCTCCCTTGGCTGGAATTGGGAAGAAGTAGAAACCCTCTTCAGTCCTGATGTGGCTAAGTAAGTAGCAGTAGCTGCAGTGGGAAGCTTTGGACAGGGAAGCTTTTAATTGGGCCTGTCTCAGGTAGCTCCCTAGAACCCAGAGGGAAGCCTCGGAGTAGGTTGTTCTGGATTTGCCCCTTTGTTTTTCTTTCCTCTTGCAATTCATAATTTTAGAATTACTCAGCTCAGTGAGACCTATGTGCCTAGTCCTAAGTGTTCTGAAAGACTTTGGAGGTGTCCCTAAGAACATAATTAGCCATTTCCACTCAGTCAGGCAGGCTGCCCTTCCCTTAGGAGCCATCTTAAAGTTCCTACAGCCGGCCTAGGTCAGACACTGAGGTGAGGAAGGTCTCCGGTGAGCTTCTCTTTTTGCCTCGAGGGTAAATGTCAGACCTCTAGTCTCTCTTCTCACAGAAGAAAGACAACTCATCTGGGTGAAGACAAAAAGAAAATTAACTTTTCTTCCAAAACGCAGGTAGAATCTACTGATTTATCTGTGCCTCTGTGCTGTCTACTGCAGCAAAGGAGAGCCAGGAGAGGGAAATACAAAATAGTGGCTGATCACATCACATTTTTATTTCAGATATGGGAGCCTTGCTGGTGATTTTCCTGCTTCCATTGAGCTTAACCTCCCTCTTCTCTTTGTGCTAACAGATACTCTCTTGAGCCTGGGTTCATAGTGATTCTCAGTGTCCCCCACACAAGTTAAAACGTGTTTTAAATTTGTTGTGAGTAATCCTCAGAAGTAGGTAGCCGGAATCCCCTTCACCTCACACCCAGACAGTTTTGTTCGCTGACTCATCTTGCCCCAGGATTCTCCACAGTCTCACAGTGACATCACAGAGAAAGTACTCTCCCTGTGGTGGTCAAACGAAGCTCCTCCGTGCCATAAAAAGAATGAGCATCTGTCCTCTCTCTCTCTTTCTGTCTCTCTCTGTCTCTCTCTCAATCACCCATTTGAAAGTGTACAATTCAGTGACATTCAGCACATTCATGATGTCGTACAGCCATAATTTCTAGCTAGTTTCAAAATACCTTCAGTATTCCAAAGGAAAACTCTCTGCCATTGAGCAGCCCCTTCGTATTCCCTCTCCCCTGTCTTTGGCAATTGCTCATCTGCTTTCTGTCCCCTGCACTGACCCATTCTAGACTTTTGATGTTAATGGAGTCACAAGATGGGAAGTTTTTGCACGCATCTAGTCTTCTTGCATTTCATATCATGTTTTCAAGGTTCATTGATTTTATAGTATGTACCAATGCTTCACTCTTTTTTAATGGCTGAACAATATTCTGTTGTGTGCATATACCACAGTCTGTTTACCATTCATCCACTGATATACTTTTGGGTTATTTCTGCCTTTTGGCCACTGTGAAAAACATTTCAATGAACATTTATCCACAGATTCTTGTTTGAACACTTGTTTTCCATTGTTTTGGCTAGAGATGGAATTGGTGGGTCATATGTTCCACATTTTGGGAAATCACCAAACCGTTTTCCATAGCAACTGCACTACTTTACCATCGCCCTCAGCACTGTAGCAAGATCAGAGCTTTTCTCCCTCTTAACCAAGCAAGATGACAGCTGCCTTAGTGGATGTCAGTGTTATGTGACAATGACCCCTAAGACTGTGTGCAAAGTCTCTCTCTTATGTGCCTGGTGCTGGCGGGCAGGTAGGGCAGACAATATATATTTGTCCTCAGCTATTGGGACTGGGCATTCCTTGGTCCTTAAAAGTAGTAGTAAAGAAAAAAAAAAGAGAAGCTAACTTTTTTTCCTTGAGTATTTCAATTCTGCACATCGACTCAATTGAATGTAGTTATCAGCACTGCCCATGCTGCTGAGTTTTGACGCCCCTTTTTGCAGCAGTTAATTACAGGAGTCTTGATATCCCCCTTACACTGAGCTTACAAGACACACTTTAATTGGCTTCTGCTGCCACAAAGATACTTTTGAGTGATGCCTGAGTAATGGCTACTGACCCCCAATCCTCTGCTACACGATATGTTTTGAGCTGCCTAGTTATATCAGTTCTCGCAGCTTTGGCACTTTTGGGAAACAAATCAGTATCACCACTGTGGGGAACATGCCCAGGGAAGACTGATTCAGATCTGTGCATTTTACAACTTCTTTTCTCGGGATGTACCACGATCATGCTGAAGGAAGCAGTAAGCTGCCCTAACCTGGTTGGCAGCCCCTGCCCCCTGGGTCTCAGCGGGTGACCTGGGATTAAACTTTTTCCTCAGGGTGTAAGTGCTGCTCCAGGATCCTCATCCATTAGAGCTAGAATCAGTCTGCCTTCCACAGCAAACCTACAAGTCAAATGGGCCAGACATTAGAGAGACACCCAGGGGCAGGAGGGTACCATCAAGGGTGTCTCCCTCTCCTGTCATCTCCCGGGTAAGAATAATCATAGGCCAGTGAAAGTAACCAGGTCCTAGTGACAGATGTCAAGACCAGATCTTGACGTTTCTCACCAGCCTCTTCCCAGCCTATGATAACTTGCATCAGACCCACACAGCCGTACCAGTTTCTCTCTTTGCACTTTGAAAGGCAGAAGGGTAAAATGCCGGGGTGAATAGGCCCGGGGGTCCTCAGTCAGGAAGGCAGGCTTGAGCTCCCTTGATGAATCTACATAAACTCTGAGAACTGTTTCCCTGTTATTCACAAGCAGCTGTAGAGCTTCGAAATCAGTGTTCGAACAGAGGGACAGGAAAGGAGTCATGAGAATTAGGAGTAAGTGGTTCATTTTGTCTGAGGTTTGTACTAAAAGATCTCTTAGAGGAGGTGTCCTTGGAAGAGGGCTTTGATGGTTCGGGAGGGGTTCCCCAAACAGAGAAGATGAGGGCCACGGTAAGGTAGGCACAGAAACATGGAAGAATATTCTGCGTGTGCTGCATGGGGCTGGTACAGTGGAATAGTGCCATGCAGAGGGATCTGGGCTGCTTCCAGTTTGGCAGCAACATTAATAGTCATTAGGACCGTGGACAGACCTAAGTTCAGAAGCAAGTTCAATGCCTTCCTTTCCTCTTCTGTAGTGCAGGGATTGGGCTGGGGATGTGGCTCAGGGGTAATGCAGTTGTCTAACATGTAACACAGGGGTTGCTATAAGACTGAACTAAAATGAAACACTTAAAATGCTCAGCTCAATCCTTGATGCTTAATAGACGTGAACTGGGGCTGTGTGCCCTTACTAATGTGATTGTGATGTGGTTGTGTATTGAAGTGTTGCTGCAGTTTACAGTGTGGACTACAGGGAGTCCCTGAAGGTTGGTGTGCAGATTAAAGAACATTAAGATAAACCCATATCCCAAAAATGGAGTGGCATTTTACTGTTTTGGGAGCTCAGTTCATCACTTAATGATTCTGAATTGGAAACTGTCATTGAGAAGTGGGATTAAAATTTTCACTCACTTTCCATTCACATTCTTTCCAATGGAATTACTAAGACATCACTGCAGTGCCATCATTTTTCCAGGAAGGGAAAACCTTGTCATTTCTTCAATGGAGAACTTTGGTTGCTTCTTGTATTTCACCTCCCAGCAGGTAGAGAAGTAAGAAAAACATGTGAATCTGCACTACTGCACTCAGTCCAGAAAGAATATATTGAATATCTCCAATAATAATAGATTTCTTGGCTTGGGCAAAAAATGAAGGTATAAAGTGATGCACACAGATCACAGCTGGGGCTGAGTAAGATGAGCAGGAATGTTTTCTTAAGAATCTCATAAAAAATAAATCTCAAGTCATATAACTTCGACCTGAAAGAGACTTTAGAGTTTATGTAAAAGCACATTCCTTTGTTTAATATTATTAGTTTTCAAGCAAATAAAATTAAGCAATGTCAGAACTAATTTTTCAGAATGCATCCATTTCATTACCTTAATACTTAAAGTTGCCTTTTGAGCTGAATGCAGTTATCTCTACTTTACAGATGAAGAAACTGAGACTAAGGGCATGGATGCGAATCACTTAGTTTCTTCAGCTAGAATTCCTTTGAAACTTAGCATCTTACCTTTTCATTTTTTAAAATGCATAGCAAATATTGAGCACTTGCAACAAGTTTCTTAATACGGGTTAGGGATATGAATGAAGGAAGGAAAGTAGTAGTTAAATTAGAAAATCCCTGTGAGCCTTTTAAAGCAAAATGAAGGTCTTTCAATGTCTAGGAGAAGTGCAGCCCTGATGCACTGTCAGGAAGAGACCCCAGGCTGGGCCAACCCCACTCTGATCAGCAGAAAGTGGTGATGTTTGTAATTCTTTCTGCAGATGAAAAAACCAATGTTTCACCTGGGCATCCACATCTTATCAAAGGAGAAATACCTCCACTCTGGCTTCTGCTTATTGGTCATATTTACATGGCTGGAGTAGTTCATCTCTTTCCAGTGGGTATTTTCTAAAACCCCAAAGGGTGAAAAAAAAAAGAAAAGCCCTCACTCTTCACTGTAGATTTTCATGGTTGAATTAGAAAAAGGAGTAAAAAGCAGAGATTCGGAAGATAACTTTTCATGCTCGTTAACAAAGCACATTTCATCTTCACTGTTTCTTACTCTTTCCTCCCTCCTGAGCCTCTGCAGAGGAGGAACCGTAGATGGTTATCGCTCAAGAGTGTAACTAGGGAAACCGTAGACCTGCCCTAATCGCTATGGAGACGGCCATTTATTTGTCCAGCCTGTGAGTATTCATGACATTAGCAAGGCCAATGAGTAAAACCTAGATACTATTTTTTAAAAAGAATTCTAATTTCCATTGAGGAAGGCTGAGGTACAAAATAGTACAAATAGTTCAGCTTCTTTGGGGTTCCCCCCCATTCTCACAGCAATACAAAGGTAATCTATTTTATAGATGTCATGAGGAGACTTTTTAGAGCCAACATAACCAAAAACTGAGTTTGTGAATCAATAGACATTTTAAGTTTTAAGAGACAAGGGTGAGAGAACAAATGTTCTGAGGATAAATCTATTTCCAACTAACTCAGCCCCGGGGATATAACAGGATAAATAATCTCTGCAATTTGTCCAGAATTGATGTGCTTCCCAGGATGACATACGCATTTCGATGCTAAACAGGTTCTGCCACGAAGACATGCGGAGGCCAGCCTTGAACCATAAACAGACATTTTACATCTGTAACCTAGCCTTCCTTGGTCGCTCTGTCTAAAAGTTGCTAGAAACCAAATTGAGTTCTTTCATCGTGAACACGGAGTGTTTCAGTTGGTCTGCTTTTTCTTTCATCGTGGTGGTTCTTTTACTTGCCTGAAAATGCCAGAAAGTGGTTTCAAATTTAAGCTTGCCAAATAGAAGAGCTTTACTTCCCCTTCACGCCTGTCCTTCCTGTTAAATTGGTTCGCAGAGATTCTCTGTTGCCATTTTTCAGCACAAATTCATTTGCCAAATGCCCAGCGTAGAGGAAAGTATGTAAACACAGACGTGTGGTTATTGATATTTTCCAGCGATGTGTGAAACTCCCCTTTATTCTCCAAGGCCTGGGCCGCCTCTTTGTTACATCAGTGTTTGCATTATTGCAGAGCTTGCTTCCAGGAGCATCCACGGAAAAGGATGCAGTTATTCTCCTGCTGAGAAGTTGAATATGGTGAACTGCAATATGTATATACTAAATAAGAGACATTGCATTGGCCCTGTGGCCAAATATGCACGCTGACACTTGGTAGAATCAGCTCCTCGTTGGGTATAGTCCAACACTCTGGGAGGTTGAGGCAAAAGCATTACAACCTCAAGCCCAGAAGGGGCAAATGATTGATTTAGAGAGACCCCATCTCTAAATAAAAAGTAAAAGGGCACTGGGGATATAGCTCAGTCCTCGCTTCAATACATCCAAGAATACATACATATCAACTCATGTTCAGCTTGGTCCTAAGCAGGCTTGTCTGATCAGAGAGCTTAATAAACCTAGGACTCTGTCCTTTCCAAACTAGATTTGAGGAATCAAATCATTGGAGTACTAACAAGCAATTAGCTAAATATATGTAGAAATTAAATGTCAGAGATCCACAATGGGTTTACTTATTTTATAGGACACATTTGTATTTATATGCATACAATAGGAAGACATTACATATAACTTTGTATGTAAGAAAAATAGGCATAAAGTTGTCAGTTCTATAGACAAGCATCTTTGCAGATACTTAAATAATTCATGGATCAGTAAACATATCTATATGCATGTATTCTTGGGTCTGGTAGACAAGTGTACTAAATGTGCAAAATAATGATTCACCTCCTTTTGTTCATCTGAGATGTCATGTTAATGTGGAATTACAGTAGCTCCTTAATGATGAGAAGTAGTGACAATTCATTAGCAAATTGTGGCTTAGATCAAGTGTTTGATTTGCCTACAAAGTGTGACCAGTACTCATTTATATGAAGTGTATGCATTTCTTTTGAACATAATTTTTCTTCCTTTTGCCAGTTAAAATAACCTTGAGCTCTTATTATTTTTTGAAAGACCCCAGCCAGCAGCAGACAAATGCTTTTATAATTTATTCTTCAATACTGATTTTTTTAGAATGTTAAAGTGTCATTAAAAAAAAAAATTCGGAGCCACTACTAGATGTTTTGTTTTCTGCTTAAAGGACAATTGGAGAATGGGGAGAAAAGGAAAAGCATGTCAAGGCTGTGTCGTGTTTTGCCCTCTGCCTTGTTTTATGAAAGCCAGGATTCCCAGGTTTTCTTGCTTACTTGTAGCCTTATATTTTTCCTTGGTCTAGAAAAATGTACACCTCAAAAATGTATGTGTGTGAATGTATGGACTTGATCAAAAACAAATTCAACTCAGTCTAGATTTTAGAATTCTTTTATAGCTTTAAAGATAATGACATGTTTTTGAAGAACACAGATTAGGTAACATTCTTCCATATATTTTCAAAGCACACAATACACTGCATTCTATATCCTCAATATACTTCATACAGCGCAACTGTCTAAAAATGCTTCAGTCCTTTTCTGGAGCTAATAATACACTGATCCTTAATTGAATGATGGGTTCCATGACCATGAACTCGCTTCGGATTTCTACTAAGGTCACCCTTGTGAATTTCATGTGGGTTTTTGTGCATTTTGTGTAGTTAATCAGAAATTAACAACTGGTTTTACTTCAGAGGGTGCTAAGCCTCAGCTATTTCTCCCACTTAACACAAAGAAGACTGCAGCGATTGTCGCTGTGTGTCCTAGAGCAAAATGCTGCTGCTGGATGTGGGACCCCCTAGAGCGACAGTGCCCTGAGGCTAACTTTAGTCATCCATCTGACGACATACTGGGGCCTCCAGAACATCTGGATAAGATGGAAACAGCTGGATGGATGTGCCCTGGTATGCAAAACCTTACATGTAGCTTACTAGTTGGGCATTATACATTTTTTTTCCAAATATTCAAAGCCTATTTCTGAAGATTATTGTTTGCCAGGTATTTTTCATGGAAATTCAAAGGTGTCATTTCAGTTCTGAACTGTGTTATTTTTATAAAATTCTTTTTTGTTGTTGTTGTTACTGTTTTACTCCTTTTTTTGGGGGGGGAGAGTTGGTTGTTGATAGGAGAGAGATAGCTTTAATATTTAATCAGGTTTTCTAAACTTTCCTAAAAAGGGATTTAGACGAGCTTCACATTTTTGAACCACAAAAATATTTCTAGCCCACTTCTATTATGAAACCTGGAGTTGTCATCAAAATAGATGAACTGTGATAATGGGGATATATTGTGCTTAGGGGTTGGGAATTCTGACGGAAATGCTCTCACTGTTCGCGGTCTATGGAGATTAAGTCTTCATGCTGGCTTTTCTCTCTGACTTGCTTATATTCTCAGAATATAAAAATACAGTAGTCAAAATGCTGCTCTCAGGGAGTCAGCATTTAGTCCTCATCTACGGCTTCCTTTCCAAATAGACTCTCGTATCCTTTTCGACTCATATTGTTTGCTGAAATTGGAGCTTCCCTGAGAAATTAGAGCAGCTAATGTAATATTGTGAGATGTTTGGAGGCTTCTTTGCTTATTTCAGAGATAGGGGAGTGTAAATCAGATTGGAGATTCTGTAGAAAGTAGAGGATAATAAACATTGCTTCCCAAATAGAGAGCCAGCTTTTGTTTCTCGGCTTCACCCCAGGTCTCTTGAAATCTCCTGATTCTCTGGCTCCTTCCTGGATCTCTGGTTCAGAAACAGAGAGGACCTGGGAGAACCGAGCCCACTGAGGGCTTAGAGGGTTCGGTCCCTCTTCGCTGATGGGTGAAGCACCGTGGAGCTCTAGCTAGGGCGATGCGGCTCGTGGCTTAGCACTTTCTCCTGTACAGCTCGGTTCTGGCCTTGCCACAGTTTCATTAGAAGTATCGTTTCTCCATGTGTTAGTGGGCATCTGTGCATCATTTACTTGACACCAAGCTGGGCACTGGGGTGAGTGGTGAAGAAGGACGCTGCAGCAGTGAGAACTGCAACTCTACTGCCAAGGCAAAATAGAAGGAGAGCTGTGGACACGCTTGAATTGCTCAGTGCTCTTTGCTCACGTTTTCAAAGTTGTTTTTCACCTGTGCCCGTGGAGTGATGGTGTCCTCGGTACAGTGTGTGCAGTGAGCTTTTTTCACTTGTTTTTCAAAAGGTCCTAGAATGGATCTTTTCAAAGATGCAATATTGAAGTAGGACCTGAGCATTTTGGCTGCACCTCAACAGTCTCCGGTCACATCAGCCACCAGAAGCAAACTGCTAAGTCAGATGCTATGGCCCCAGCTCCAGAAGTTTCTCGGCAGAAGTTTCTGGGACCCTCAGAGAAGTGTCAGGCTTGTGTTCATTTGACCTTTCCTTTCCCATGGCTCAAGACTAACTTTTATGTCTCTGAGCTGACATTCTGGAAAGAAAAGAAACCTGTGTGACCAGAGTACATGTTTACTTTGTGTTAGGGACCAAGTGTGTTTGCAGGAAATGGCAGGAAGGACTGTGAAGTAGTAATTTTGTGCTTTGTATTCACCCTCTGATGCTCAGTGTTCTGAAGATACAGGCTAGAGAGTGGGGTACTTCTGTGGTTTTCAGTGCCTCAAAAACCCCCCAGACATGCACCCTGCACAAAGGATGACTATCAAGATGAGGGCCTGATTCCCATTTGGTTTATCTGTGGAGGGAATGAAAGGAAACCATCTTAGCTACAATAAATATCTCCTAGGAAAGTATGCCTTGGCATAAATATTTTAAATTTTGATATGTTTCATATGTGCTAACATAAGCTATAACATACACTCACCGAGCTATTTACATTATGCCTCAGTTTTCCCCATGACAAATAAACAACTAGGTGTCAACTTGTGCCACCCATTGAAAATATTTAAACGTCACATAATTAATAATATACCCTCACTTTTAGCCTTAAAATGATAGGGTCCTCTTGAAGGGCCCTCATTCACACTATCTCGGTGTCCTGGGCTACAGGACTCTGTTAGGACACTGATGTTGGATTTTTCTAATCTATTGCTCTTCTCCTCCTCCCTTCCTCTGTTTCTTCTCTTGATACCAGGGTGTCTTTCCTCTTCTTCTCCTCTTTTAGTTCATAGAGTCTATGTTTTCATATAAAACTCTATATTTAATTTGCTGTTCAGGTTCGGGTGCTCTCAAAAAGAAAAAGAAAGGGCAGTGATTCTCCAGTCTGCAAATAAACCACGATAAATAACAGCAAAGACTTCTCCGAAATGTGCACAAAAGCAGGTGCACTACAAACTGCCATCTCTCCCCACCCCTGACTTCCCAATATGATGACTTCGATACTTTTCTACTTAGGCAAGTAGTGCCATTTTTTGCCGAATTCAGCATGTTCATTGAACAATTTCTTGGACCCAAAAGCCAACTCCACTGCATTTCTGCTTGGTAAGGTTCGGTGGCCTTGGCATGGGGTGGGGGTTGTTGATTCATTGGCCTTTAAATTGATGACAACTCTAGACTCTGGGCAGCAGTACTAGACTGTCTTAATAGAACCTCTGCAGGGAATCAGTGGTCCCTGTGCCACCAGGGATTTCTACTAAGGATGCAGCAAATCCATACTGAGAACAGCTCTGGAGAATTAGGAACAAAGGGTTCTG
The DNA here is from genome assembly GCA_004025085.1 of Thryonomys swinderianus. NCBI lineage: Eukaryota > Metazoa > Chordata > Mammalia > Rodentia > Thryonomyidae > Thryonomys > Thryonomys swinderianus. Next base: position 35,393 of record PVIC010000730.1, on the reverse strand, counting down.
GGTGAGAATCCTTATGTGGGGGAATCTGTGAGAAGAATTTGGACACTAGGTATAGAACGCATCAACCTAAAGCATGCTTCTGCTCCTCAGAGACTTGTCTCTGTTTTTCTCTTAACTGTGAGCGTCTACATTTTGAACTGTGAATTCTGTTCGGATGATCTGATTGCCCACAATGTTATGACAGAACTCATAATAACACCCAACACCAGCAGTCATAGGTATTTCATTTGTGTGCCTTTATACAATCCTACATCTATTGACTTTTTCAATGAAAATGTTTTAGTTTTGCTTCTGTCTTTCTCTGGTAAGAAAATAAAACCTTCCATGTGGGTTATGAACTTTAACTTTGAAATATCTTTTGTAGAGACTTGTCTGGGAGCAGATTAATAGAAATTACAAAGGCAGATTCCACCCACCTGAGAGAGACTCAGTTTTTCTGAGAAAAGAAAAACAAGTGAGTCTATATAAAGGAGTGTTTCCCTTTTTACCACAGTCCTCCTTTGGGGGGCCTACCCTCACCCAAAGCCCATGGTGTCCTCCACAATTGGTATAATGGTATTAGCAATAGTGTTTTGTATACCATCCTTTTGTTGTTTTGTAGAAATTAAGTGTTATATATAATATATTTAGGTTGGGTGTGAGCATGGTAAATGTCCTTTTTCAGCGTAGAGAAAATTTTATCCATTTGCTATCCCTTAATTAAAATACCTCAGTTCCTAACTAGAATGTGTATTAGTCAGGACTTCTTTTAAAAAGACATTATTTTCATGTGCACAGGATGGAAATGGAAACAAAAAGAGGAATCTTGAAATAGGTGCTTTTAATTCTCCCCAATTTAAATGTAAGTGCTACATCTTTAAGGCAATAATGATATTCCTTTCTCCCATCATGACCGCTTCCATCAATGAATTTCTTTAATGTGGATGATCGCTGGTGCAGTTTGAGGGAATCTGTATTTAGTCAGAAAATGCTTCAATAGAATGACCTACCAGATGGGCCCCATAACAATGCACGGAGACATCAAACCACCACAGACATTTGGTGCTTAGAATAATAAAAAGACTATAAAATTAGATTAGTTGAGTCTAATTTGGAATTGGTATATTCCCTATGCACCCTCACCGCTCTTGGGCAGATAAAGCCTTGAGATTTAGCGCTGTGTCAGAAGAGAAAGACTGCAACTTCCAGTAAAAGGGAGATGAGGGAGAGGGGGAAAAAGCATTCTGGGAGGTCGCGGAGGGCAGAGCAGTGACCTCCAATGATTTACAGGCCTTTAGCTTAATGAAATTGTTTCAGTGACATGACGGTAAGAGCTCGTAATGGATTGGATGCCCTAATGTAATGAAATTACTCCCTTCTGCCTAAAAAAAAAAATACGCAATTAATATTTACTGAGACCTGACAGCCTTTGGTACGTTCGACTGTGTAGTTCTCTCAGACAGTCAGAGGAGAGACGGAGCAGCGTGGCAGACAGGCTGGCTGTGTACGAGCTCCTGCCAGGGATGAGCAGAGCCTGCAAGAGGGTGGAGGGACAGGCGCTTGGTGGCCAGGGATGCTCGGCCCGGGTGCCCAGCCTCTCGGCACTGCCCCCGCTCAGCCTTCACGCTCTCCCTTGCTTTTCACAGGCAACTGGACAACAACCACATCAGCTGCATTGAAGATGGAGCCTTCCGAGCGCTGCGCGACCTGGAGATCCTGTGAGTTGATTTTGCGATCGCTGCCGGGTGTGTGCGTGCGTGTGTGGGGAGGAGAGGGGGGCGCGTGTGTGCAGGGGGCTCCGTGTGGACGCGTTTCTGGGTTCTCTGCTGCAGTGCCGTTAAAATGGGGAACCGGGAGAGCCCTGTGGCTCACCTTGGCCAAAGTGTTTTCAGGTACCCAAGTGTAATTTCTCACCTCCCACAAACTGGGGTTCCTGCTAATTAAGTCTCAATCGAGTCATTTCTCTCTGATGCTCTGGTGGTATTTGTTGCTGGGTGAAACAGATGGACTAGAGTAGCCCCCCAGCGTCTGCCAGCACATCGGGGAGGGTCCGGTTGAATGTGGGCATAGGACAAGGCAGGTTACAGGTCTGGGGCCCCCGAGAGAGGGTAGCACCACAGGGTTAGCTGGAATTAGCCAGAATCCGAAAGGGATTCTCGGCACAGGCTGAGGGGGTGACACCAAACAGCAGCCTGGTGAAGTCTCGCCATAGGTCTTAAAATCTCATCTCAGATTCAGATTCAAACTTTAAGCAGTAACCTTAAAACTGCAGGGGGGGAAAGAGAGGAAAGGAAGGCGCCCCCTCTTCGTCATCACACCCATAGATGGCTGTCTGTGTCCCAGACCGTTCCACGTTCTTACTAAGGAAACCTGATTTCTGGGGGAAAGTCAGTAAGGAGTCCTGTCGGGGTCAGACTAAAGTTGGATTGTATAAGCAAACCTCCTGATCGTTCTCAGTGACAGCTATGCCTCTAGCTGTCCGGGGTTTGGGAAAGCCTGGTGAGAAAGCGATAAAGCAGAGTAGAACTTGTGTGAAGAAAAGTGTGATTTGGTCCCCAGTTCTGCCCCACTAATTAGCTGTGTGACCTTGGACAAGTCTCTTGGGCTCTGAGAGCCTTAGTTTTGTCCTTTGTAAAACAACAGTGCTGGGTTAAATGTCCCCTTTACAGATTCTGCAGTCATAATTATGATAGTCCAGTTCCAGTCAGAATAGGATTTGTATTTGTGGAGTGTCCTCTGAAACTAAAAAATTACACAGTCACAGGTTTTTCTGTGTCAGGTTCCAGCAGAGTGAATGAATGAATGAATGCCAAGAAAATATCTGAATGAATATATTCAAAGGTTCTCCCTTCACCTTCCTTTTCTCATGGCCCTGACGACACGAACAAAGGTTAGAAAAAGCCCCTCCACCTTGTCTGAGAGGAAGGTTATTCTGAGAGGAACCAGGGGGAAAGAAAAGGGGCGGCTGATGCTGTAGGCTACTTGAAATCAGAGGAAAGCTGAGAATTCCCTTTCAGAAAAAGGCAGAGCCCCCAACCAGGGGGAGGTCAGGTTGTCATTCCTAGGACAGATGGTCTCTCCTCACCCAATGTCTGACCCTGGAACCATGAACAAGCGCATGTCTGTGTGGGGGAGTGTGCCAACTCACACTTAGTAACCTTGGACCTCTCTCATCGGAAGACATGATTTCCCCTGCCTTTGAAAAGAGACTGTGTAGAAAGGCTTGCTAGGAACTTAGCACCTTTTCTTCCCTTGCCAGTGAGAATGGCAAAGATGACAAAATGCCTTAGGAAAAGACCAGGAACTAGAAGTCACCAGTGTGCACAACGCCGCTCTGATAACCCATCAGCCTTCAGGGTGGTTGGTTGTGCCCAAAGTGGTTGTTCTCCCCTCTGCCTTGCCAGGAAAGCAGTCTGGGGTGGAGAGGAGGGCTTTACTATCTGCCTTGCCTGGGAGGGGAATCCCAGAAGCCTGGGATTTGCTTGGATCACACTTTTTACCCTCTACAAACCTTCTTTCACTTCGACAAGAGACAACTTAGGTGCTACATGGGGGGGGGGTCTATAAATTGTCATCCTTTCCTCGCTCCTAACTTTCTCCCCCACTGCCCTCAGCTCTATGAAGTCCTGTTCAGGGCAGATCTGGGCCTCTCCTCTCAACTCAGATATGTCCTAGGAAAAGTATTAATATCCAAATACACCAGGTGTCTTTGAATTAAGGCTGAGAAATCTGTGCTAATAGTAATAATAATGTAATAATAATAATTCAATCCCTCATCATTGCAAAGAACCCATAGGATCTGACTAGTTTATCACCTCAATTCCAAACAAAGCCAAATCAACACCTTTGTTTTAAAACTATTCTCATTTGGCTTCACATGGCTAAGTACTTAAAATTAATCATAATCAGTTATTCCATGGCTTTTTAATTTCCAGCCAAGGCACGAGCTTTGGAACTATCCATCTTAATGGTGAGCCATTCTGAAATTGGCCAAAGCTGACGTCTCTATTTATGCGTGCCCCCCCCCAGCCCCGCCAACCCACACACGCTACACCTTCCAGATCCACACATTGACTTTGTAAATTACTCCTCTGTAATCAGAGTTTAGTCACCATAAAGATTCTTGGCAATGAGATAATAAATAGGAAGTAAGTGAAGACAAAACACATTAACACAGTACTCCAAGGTTTGCAGGCAGGATATTTAAAATACCCTATCCCTAGAAAGGTGGTACGTAAGAACCTAAAGTTTAACATTTGCAAATTAAGACAAACTTTTCATAGCTCAGGTGTGTTTGCTCTCTGACATTAGGCAGAATGAAGTTAACTAGCAAGGGCTGGCTCCCTATTTTCTCCTGGGAAGCTGTTCAGAACCCACTTCAGGGAAGTTCGTGGTTGTCAGCGACTAGTGGAAATATTTCACCTGGGGTAACCCTGTTGTCCTTTTCTTCCAATGGCTACAAATGCCAGCATCTTTCCATCAAGGCCGAGGCAGGTTTCACTGGCGGCATTACACAAGGACTTGGGGCAAGTGTGGGAAGAACTGACAGTGAGGAGGAGAAATGAACAGTGTTGGCTAGAAAATGACTGAACTATGCCCTCCTCACCTTTGCTTTTGGCCGTGCCTGACAGGGAAATGTTCAGCATAGAGCATAGCGGACAAGCGTAGCCAGAAAAGGTAGTAAGAAGAAAAGAGTGGTATGAGTGAAACTTCCCATGGTGCCTGTGCCATCACAGGGGAGGAGGAATAATGAAATGATAATGGCTAGCAAGGATGTGCCCTCTACTGTAACTAGTGCTTTGAACTTGCTTCACCTCTTTGCCTCCCCAGCTACAATGGTAGCTCCCCATTGCCTCCTCCAGGGACCTACCATGTCCCCTCCTTTTACAGTAGACCCCACTGCAGAGAAGCCAAGTAACTATTTAAATAATAAACTGCACAGCTCCTATGATTAGCCCTTGTACCAAGCTCTCTTTGATCTGTTTTGCCAAAGCCGTCATGGTGTCTGGCTGCCCGGAAGCAGAGCCAGAGGGTGCTTCACAATGCTCTAAATTGGCCTTCGAGAATTGGACCAGGCAAGCTATCAGTGCAATGCCTAATGGTGCAGTCTTCCAAAGCTTGCGAAATTGGCCTCATCTTTGTCTTTAGCCAAATGATGGGTCCCCAAAGTAGTGGGTAAATCTACTTGCAGGAGAAGGAAAATAATACTGCTCTTCACTGGCTCGCCTTGTAGTTTCTAGAGATGATTTAGTCTGTCTCTCCTGCGGCACAATTGACTTTGGCACTCAGTGTTTAGGGGCTCTGTTTTTCCAGATACCCCCACTACAAATATAGCCTTGATTTTTTGGTACTGATGGTCTTGTTGAAAGGGTCTGGCCTTCTGTAAGGCAGACCCCTATCTATTACCCACATTCCCACTCTTTCATTTCCACCTGTTCTGGACATTTGGCAATTCACAGACTAGGTTTTCTCCAAGTCGCACTTACACTGCATTTGCACAAGCCAAGGCTGCGTTCCCAGCTCCGTGTGGTCGGGAATGAACGCAGTGGTCCTCCAAACTATGAGTTTCTAGTTCTCACCAGCTAAGCTGAGAACGTGGCCAGGTGTTTGGCCAGTTATAACAGGGTCCTTGTTGCCCAGTGTACCATAACAGGCACAAAAAGGAAAAACAAATAGTATCAGCCAGTGAAACAAAAATGTTAATCAAATATGACTGAATTTATTTCCGTATCATTGAAGGAGAAAAGATCCTTTCAGACATTGTTTCTAGACTGAGTGTAGCAAGTCAGTAGTTCAGCACTGGTTTAAATGCCAGACCAGAGATGTCGGGAAAATGTTCTCCTTCCAGAGGGGTCTGCATTGACAGATCACTCATACCACTAAAATTGTGGATAAATACAACAGGTTTAAAGGTCACTGATTGGTGCTGCTTTGAAGGTCTCCCTCCCATTGTGTCACTTGCCAGTTTTGGAAATTTGGTGACATCCCTGTAACCCAGCACTGGAAAGATCTTAGGTGTCTCCTGGACCCCACTTCTTGTGCAGAGAAGTGCAAAGAAACGGGTCAAGGCTGGAGGGACCCAGCTGCCTCCTGACCTCTGGACCCTGGGAGTCTTGCTGTGTTCGCTTCGTCTCTAGCTCTTGCCAGGAGATGCAGGGCAAGGTCATTGGCAAGTTGCAGGCAATAGAGAGACTGAAACTCCAGACCTCTCAAATCCTGATGTGTGTCGTTGGTTAACCCACAGTAGGCGACTCTGTATAATTCAGCTATTCCAAAGGGAACTCCTTTCCAGTTGGAAGCACCTAAACACAGTTTCCCCTTTCACAACCACCTAGTGTTACATTTGTGATACTGGTTATGAAGTTGGGGAAGGACAGACAATTGGGCAGGATGGAATCAAGCGATGCTCTAGCTTGGCTGACCTCAAACCAGAGGTGTCCGACTGGACCCCAGACAGCCCACAGATGATATTCTTTGCCCTGTAGAGTGCTTTTTTTAATAACTTGAAATTAGCATTTCATATTTAAAAATCACGGTTCCTTACCTAAAAGTCTAGATTTCTGTCTTCTCTTGAAAACCCAGAAGCATTGGCAACTGCAGGGTGGCAGTTGTGCACTGCGGCAGTCGGCTGTGGCAGAGGTGCCCTTGGCCTCCCTGGATGGATGTGTAGCCTTGTGGTACCACCCAACTACCCCCCTCTGCTCAGTTGACTGCCTGCCCTAATCCACCTAGAAGTCAGGCAATGCCAGCTCTAATCCACCTAAGAAGCAAGGGTACACTGCATATCTGGCAGCACTGTTGCTCTACAGGCCAGCATTCATTAGAATTGTCGAGTGGCCATATACGTACCGAGAGAGCTCAGCTACATAGAGTCCAAAATTTTCCCAATGGAGCAGCATATCCCAGAGGCAATTAGCAGAGGCTCATCTCGTGGGAGTTCCCAAGAGTTACGCTGCCTCCACACTCCCATCGATTGCAAAGCAGCTGTGGTGAAGATTTTTGTTGTATGAAGAAGCCACGCGAGAGAATTCAGTTCCAAATCTTTATCCTATAAGCTGACCGTCCACCTTATTTCCTGAGCTGTGGATCTCTGTAGCATCCTGTGTACTAAACTTCCTCTCAGTCTATCGTAGACTGTGAGACCTGCGTTAAAGCAGTGGTGAGAATGAACCACACTTGCAGAGAGGTAGTAGTAGTGTACCTGTACCGGGTGGGACCGCATCGCCTGATGCCAAGCCCCACAGGTAGACATGGGCCAGGGAATGGAGGACAGAGATGTAACAGCGCAGCAGTAGCAACACACCAATAACGGTCAGGATACCCAGACCGGTTCACTCACTCTTCTAGTCTGGCTGAGGGCTGCTAGACATTCGGGTTGGGACATCCAGTGACATTGTCAGTCCAGGTCAGAAAAGCCAGAGTTTAACCCAAGGGGAGGAAGTCGGATGCAGACAATTATCTGTCTTCTGTTTGGACGGTGTCTCCTCGGAGGGTGGGTCTAGATGCTCTGATTAACAGTAAGTGATGATGATAATATGTTACAATGCAATGAAATCAGAGTTACAGATATTGTTGGTGGCGCCACTACTTCTAAGCATCTCCTTCTGTTTGCAAGCATCTTCGTGGCACTGTTGTGGAACATTAAAAGGCAACACCTTATTTAAATCCTTGCTATAACCTCAGAAGGTGGACTTCATTCATCTCATTTTACCAGTGAGGAGACAGAGGCTCAGAGAAGTTGAATAATTTACCCACAGTGATGCTGACAGTTTAAAGGGCTTTTCTTCAAGTTCTGTTTGAAATCTGAGCCCTTGTACTTGGCTACTCCTACAACAACGAAAGTAACAGCTGTGTGCCAGGATGCACACAGCACCAAAACCAGCAAGCATGTCTATTAGTGAGGCCACTGGCTATAATGAATGCCAAGAGTAATTCATGAGCTGTGGGTTTTGAATTTTGAAAGTTGCTCAGTAGAGTGCTCAGACCTAACCTTAAAACTCAGCTTGGTTAGTATCTTATGTGCTTCCTCAAAACTGCCCCAACTCTAGAGTTCCAGAACGAGTGTTGAGTTTGGGGACTTAAAGGTGCTTGCGGAGAGCTGGCTGTCAGCCCAGGGTCACCAGAAATGGTGGCTAGGGTTAATTTTCTCACTGGAAGATTAGAAACAATAGTACCGCCACTTTGGTCAGCTGTGTGGACTCAAGATGCCCCTGGTTTGTGCCTAGCAAGTACCTGATGCCCACACGGGGCACTCATAAAAACTGAAGTTGGTAAAAACTCTGTACCACTTCACCACCTGCCCCAGGGTCCTCACACAAGCCTGCTGCATGGTAGATATTCAGTTAAAATCTAGAGCCTAAACTAAGGTGAATGAAATTAACCAAATGGAACCATGTCCTCTCAGATTCCCTCTAAATTCTCTGCTACTCTTGGGCTTGAGAAAAACTAGGATTTTTGTTATCCCACAGTAATTTTACATGTTGAACAATCAAGTGATTCACCACAACAGTTCATTTTTGAAACCTAAATTTAATTTTGTGTTTCGCTAACTAAACGGTAATTTTTCCTTTCTCTTTTTCCCTCTTAATAATGAGGAAAATCAGCTATAGTGAAAACGGGTGACTTCTAACAAATGAGATTCATTTTCATTTATTTACAAAATGTTTCACCTGGTTTTCTCTGGAAGCCGCAAACATTTTGTTTCAATAGTGTTTGGAATCAGAGTGTTTGGTCAAGACACAGTTTTGAATATAGAACTGTCATTGCTTAATGAAAGTCTTAAAATATCCCAGAATACAATTTTTTTGGTACCTTGCTGAAAATTGTGATTTGCTCAGACAATCAGGATTATATTGCACTTTGCAGAAAACACTGGTGACTTCCATTCAGTCCCCAGTAATTCTCGGAAGGGAGCTGAAGCTGGGTTTTCTCTAAACGTAGTACAACACATCCTTCTTTCAGAGTCACCTAGACGCTCAAATTGGTTGATACGTGTGCCCTTAGAATGCCTAGCTAGGTTTTGAGAACACCACCATAAGGAAAAAAGTAAAGATTACTTTGAAATGTAAAGTTCTTTTTTTCGTTTAAATAAGCAACACTTAAACCTTTAAAGTGCCTACAGCTCTGGGCACATCTCGGGGCTACCAGTTGCTTTCATTTCCCTGTGAAACAAAGCCTTCTTTTAGGCGCCAAAGTTTAAAATGTTAGAGTGGGCTGGAGATTTAGCTCAGTGGTTCCAGCACCTTTCTTGCAAGCACAAGGCCCTGAATTCAATCCCAGTAACCACATACAATGCTTGGCGTGATGACTCACGCCCACCAGCCATCAATACCACATACCACAGTGCGGGGTGTGGTGGCTTACACCTGTAATCCCAGCACTCGGGAGGCAGAGGCAGGAGGACTGCTGAGTTCCAGGCTTGCCTGGGCCACACAGTGAGCTCAGGGCCAGCCTGAACTACAAAGCAAGACCCTGTCTCAAAAAAAAAAAAAAAAAAAAAGAGTACACTCCTGGGTAAGGAAGGGTTTGGCAAAGTTAACTTTACTGGTCTCCACTAACAAAATACCCCCTGCCAACTTCTCTGGGTGGAATTTAGGTAATGTCAAGTCTTGCTATCCCTAGGGACCATCAGCCTCCAGTCTCTGGGTTTCTGGGTATGACAAATTCTGAAGCATGACAAACCTGTTTCAGGAGCAGCCATTTTTTAGTTTGCTTTGTCCCACTGAAAGCAAAATGGAAGAACAGCTGTGTGTGTCTTTAAAGAACCATTCTGCAGGGTTCTCCCTCAGCTGAAAGCTGGGAATCCCAGAGGGCACCTGCTGTCTGGCCGGCCAGTGCACATGGAGGTCAGGTCACTGTAAAATAGTACTTCTATGCTGACCAATAGTCACAGTGTCCCCTCTCCAGCCCTCAGCCACGGCTCTGTGACCAGTATTTGAGCACATTCGTTGATGTCTTGCTTCTTGATTGGCTCTTATCCTGTGGGGTCAGGGGTCTCTGAGCTAGGTAGCCATGTTTCCTTGAAGAGCCAGAGCTGCCTACTGGGCCTGCCACTCCTATCCAGGCTGTCCAAGACTGAAAGGCTTGGTTTACCTGTGACCAAGGATCCTCTATAGAGGTGGGTCTTGGAAGCCAAGATCTTGGAGCCCAAGCGGAATATTAGTCTTCTCAGGGCTGTTTGCTCTCGGAAGAAGGGATGGCAAAAGGAAATTAGGACACAAACCCTACTTTTGAGTTTCATTTTTAAAATTGTTTTGTGCTTTCCAGTGTTTAAGAAAACTAAATTCATTGTCACCATTTAAAACCCAGGTGGTTTTCTGTAGAAGTTTGTCTGTGAGGCTCTAGCAGCAGTAGCAGCCCTGGGCCTGTGATTGTCTGTGATCATCTCTACCAGCCCCATCCAGAAGAGCTTCCTGTGGCAAGGGAAATGGTGCCTGTCTGTGCTGTCCCACAGGGGAGCTACCAGCCACACAGGACTCAAGCACTGGAAGTGGGGCACACGCAGCTGAGAAGCTGAATTTTAAAACTGGATCTAATTGTAATTGATTTTCATTTAAATCACCACACATAGCTCATGACTCCCACACTGGACAGTGCAGTTTTAGGGTCAAGTTGTCAGCCAGTGCACTGTTGGGACAGGGCAGGCCCTCTGCAAATTACTTCTCACCAGCCTTGTTTCTGTTTGTCCTGCTCCGCGCCTCTCCAGCCACTGTGGATCTGTTAAAAAGCAAAATTTTCAAACAGTATTTTTCTAAAACCGAAGATTTTCAAGTTAGGTGCCACTTGCCTATCCTACCACTCTGCCCTTCCTCTGTAGCTTAATTTAAACATCCACGTCTTGGACCCACAAAAGACCCATTTTCATTGAAATGCAGGATTTTGATTATTGAAGTCATCTCCAGCCAAAGCCAAACCCATTCTGCATGAATTCGTTTCCTCATGTCCTTTATTCAGTTCTCTCAACCTTGCAAAATGATTTAAACAAAGTCACCTGGGTGGGAAAAATCACTTCCATGTCTGGACCTGACTCATCTCCGTACATAGAAATGTGGCTGCCAGTCAGGGAAGCCAGATCACTGACCCCACAGAAGTTGAGCTAGCTCTCTGCCTAGGAAGAGAGAGAGAGAGAGAGAGAGAGAGAGAGAGAGAGAGAGAAGGAGCCAACCATACATAACTATTTTCACATGTGGCATAGTATGAGTTGGAAAGTTTGGACAGATGTCCTACATTTGTGCAGAACTGGCCAGATCTGGGCATCCAAGACTACTTTCACTGACATCTGGAAAACTATTCCCAATCCACTGATGCCATTTTAGAGATAGCATCAACCCTAGGGAGGGGAATTATAAGCTGAAAAGACCCCCAGAGGTCAAGTGTTTCCACCACTGCATTTTAAAAGACAAAATTTCTCCCAGAAAGGTGAAGCCATAGGAAAATTTCGTGGAAGAACCACTCCAGAAAACAGGTCTTTTGGCTCTTTCCCAATGTTCTTTATTGCCATCTGCCTCTTCTTCATGTTAGCAGACAGGAAACAAAACTTAGCAAAGCCAGCCTTTATGCTCTGTCTGTGCCATCACCCCTTAATCTCCAACATTTTGCCAGAAAGGATGTTTTGCCTTGAGCGTGAGGACAACATCCGCCCTTGCGAAGCCCTCTCTGGCAGGTGAGGGCTGTGCCACTGCTTGGAAGATGACCACCCCGTGTCCTGGAAGGTAACCTTGAGAGGGGATCACATTCCTTACCTTGGACCCGCAGCTGGCCCTGGTGAATAGCAGCTGAGGAGGCTCTGAGCCCCTTGGGTCCCTGCCCGTGACCCCAGATGTGTCAAGGTATGAAGTGTCCTGAGCTCCCTGAGAGCCCCTTCCTTGCAAATATCAGAGGGTAACACCCCATGCAGTTCTGCCACTCGCACCTCTCATGTGTCTCCCTTCCACGCTGCACGCGACAAGTGGCTTCTGTGTGCAGCCCCAGGGCCAGTGAGTGGTGTGCAGAAACCAGCTGGGAGCACACCTTGGTGTGAACAGTCTTCCTCTCCTTCACAGGAACTTCTGGGCCCTCTGTCTTCACGTAATGATAGTGGGGGGGGGGTGGATTGCATAATTTCAAAGGTTTAAAGTTAGTTGATTCGACTAGTAGGTGCCTGGCATGCTCTCTGCTGGTAGCTGCCATTCTGGAGATTCATTGCAGAAGGAAGACAGAACACCCTTCACCAAATGCCGCTTCGGTGCCTTGCTTTTCTTCATAGCATTTTCCTGATGCACCCTGGAAATTTGCAAGCTTCCAAATACAGAAGCTGGCCCCTGTCAGCCTAATCCAGCTCCTGGGCATTTCATTCATGGGTATTGTTTCTCAAGGTGATTTAGCTGTCAATACTGAAAAGCCAGGGGACTTCCGGTGAAAATCCCAGATGTCTCACTTTATCTTAGAAAAAGATAGAACCGGCAGTAAAGCACCCACATCCTGGTTCAGTAGTCTCTGCAAATGAGATGTGATGATGCCATATAGAAAGCTGTGTTTCCTACAGTCCCCGTGCACACCCCCCACCCTGGGTGACAGGCCTTGCTCCTGCAGACAACTGAGTTGCGTTCCTGGATTAGCCTAGGAAATGGTCAGACCGGAAATTTATTTGTCTCAACCACGCCGGATATATGGCCCTTCCTATTTTGAAACTTACCATCCCATTCTGTAAATATTTATTGAGTCTTCCTCTGTGCCAAACATTGGGGCCAGCCATACTTATAGAACAAAGCACAAAACAGACTTGCTCCTCCTTAGAACAGAGTATACACATATCTGGGCTTTTAGTGTGCATATGGGTATTAAAAAAAAAAACTTATTCCTCTATTATTCACTTAGAGACTGAATGCAGAGGAGGCAGAGATTGTCCATGTCTTCCCTTCTTCACTCCAAAGTCACGTGTCCTGTTATGTGAGCTGGAGCTCACCCTTTCATCCTTGGCCCACTGCAGATATCTTGACCTGCTGGCAATTGCCTGTTTCTAAAGAGTGTGCCAAAGAGCAATGGCCAGAGCCCCGTTCTACAGATGGATGATGAAGAAGAACTGGAAGACCAAGGTCTTCCCATTTCTGTTGGCATAAAGGTACATTTTTCACTTAACTCGCTCACTGAAAGGCATTTGAGCCATTCAGAATCACCACTGGGCAATATCTGTACCATTGCACGAATAAGGGCTTTTACAGAATCGAGGTACTGGACACACTACCCTTTCGTGAGTTCTTGCATGATCAGGTACCTGAACAATGGCAGGATTTATACATTAATCTTTCTCTTTTGATCTTCCACCTTTTACCCTTTTTGGAAGCATCTTTTTATTTCCCTTGTAACACCCAGGCTCTGCTGAGTGGAAGGAGATGAAAATCCGCCTGTCGTAATATGAATAAATAATGAAGGAAAACGGAAGACAAATCCTTTTGTGAAGGAATCTCTCTCATCAGAGGCCTGAATCGGCAGCTGATTGTTTTTATTTATTTCCATGGGTTTTACATGACACCTGGAGACCGTTTAAATGTTACTTGGCGGTGAAAAGTGTGTGTTTAAAAATAACGCTCACACTGGTGCCAAATCACTTTAGAGTCGGGTACAAATATTGAGACAAAAACCCCAGCTGTTATTGCTTTGGCTGCTAATTTGAGGTGTCAAATGAGAACCCGACTGCTATACGTCAGTGAATAAGGCCCCTCGTGAGATCATTATGTTTTCTAACCGTTGAGAGTAATGGTCTAATCAGTGCGGCATCAGTTGTTTTCATTATATGCCTGCACAATGGTTATGAGCTTTAATTTAAACGGTCCGCGGGGAGATCGAGGAACTCAGTAACACGCAGCATCCTGGGTGGTTGAGGAGAACAGGTAATAGATAGCCATGGTTTTCCACCCTCAGCACTCTATTCTCTCCCCTCACTTCTCTCCATCCTCTAGTTTCACCTGCCTCAGAGACCCATTGTCTACTCCAGATGGGTGAAAGATGCACTTTGCTTAAAGAGCAGATCCGTAGTCTTCAGTTCTTCAGTGTGAGTCCTTAAAATTACCAGTCAATTCATCCAACAGCAAGGACCACAGAGGCTTCTGTTAACACGTGTCGCCCAAACATTGACTGTAGAAGGCTGCGAAACTCAATCGCTCTTCCTTTACATAGCCTCAACCCCTCCGCTCATTGGCTGCGCTGAGCTCTTCCTGTCTCGGCCACAGGAGGAGGACTGTGTGATGCTGTTGCCTTTGACCCCCTCGGTAAGTGAGGCCAATAGCACTGTTCCCCCATTAAACACACATGACCCTATCTTTCCTTACCTTGGAAAGACATGGAGATTGAGCAACTGACATCCATCTGCAGGCAGTTCCGTATGAGGTGGTTTGGTGAAATGCTTTCAGATCTAAGACCTGATATCACACTTCCTAGCTTTGACTGTGGTCCTACAATTCTGGAGCCATGAAATCTAAGCAGAGCTTATTGATCTTACTGGGCTTCCAAGTGAAAATAGCCATTGAATCACAGAATATTTAGAAGTGACTGAGATAATGTTTGAAAAGTGCCCTGCCCGATGCTGGTAGCATAGTAAACACTTAAAGATTAGAATCAGAGTTATTGCAGCTGTTGTTGGGGGTTATCTTCACTGGAAAATCTGATTACTTCAGTGGGAGGAGGGGAGAATGAAGGGAGCTCTGTCCAAAAATGACTAATTCCAAAGGGGTGCCGAGACCTGTGACCTGGGAATGGTGTGGGAAATCCTTCTCCATTCCATAGCCAGTGGGTGGTCAGTGTGTTTTCTTCTGGAGCCGAGTGTGCAGAGCCAAACTGTCACATGGGTGAGATCAAGCAGAGTCAGCAAGAGCACTGAGATCCCTAGGATCTCGGGGAGCATCATAGGGCTTGGTCATCAGTAATAGGTCCTCATTCCTGGTTCCATGATGGCTGTTGGTCAACAGCCAGCAGGCAAGGCAAAGAGGAGCCAGTCTTGCTCTGACACATGAACCACAGAAGTTGCCCAGAGCACAGCCCCAGGGTGCTGAAGCATCCTCAGTTTCACACCCCTTGCTCTGCCTAAGCCACACTGGCATGGGGTGAGGGGAAGTGTTTCAGTGGACTCCCCAAGCCCTCACCTGAGTTCCTCTTCTTTTCATCCCCCATATCAGCACCTTAGGTTATTTCCCACAGGTCCAGCAATGATGTTTATGTTCAGTTGCTCTTTGGGAACTGATTCTGCCTCCACTGGTTGCATCTATTCCTGCAAATTCAATAGACATACCGCCGGAGGTGGTTCTATTTTCCAGGTTTGGAGGCTTGGCCATTGAACACCCACATGTATAAATACAAGCCAGGGCATGTCAGACACACTTTAAAAAGGCATCCTATTGTCATAGCTGCTGATGATTCACCAATAGTCTTCATCTTGGGGCCTGTCAGAGAGAGTAACCTTGCTCAGCTAGGCTAAAAGACAAGTCAATCGCCTTGAAGCAGGGAGAGAATGAGTTCGTCTTCCAAGAAGGTCTGCCAGCTCCAAGGAGTCTGGATCCCTGGAGGGATGTCAGTGGGGTTCAAAGAGCTTGCTGGGAAGGTTGCCACCTCAAGAGGCTTTGGTGGCACTTACTACAGTGCCTGCTTCTGTAATTATATGATACATGTTCCCAGATAATATCATTGCATTACAGCCAATTACATGGTGTTATGGACACACAACATGCAGATTATACCCAGAGCCAAGAAAGCACAGAGTGATAAAGTGAAGGCCTAATCAGAGGAGACAGAGGGAAATGTCAGCCTTATTAAGGTTGCCAGGGTGGTGTGGCTATGGCTGGTTGTAGCATCTTCAGACCAAAGATGGCTGTTTCGAGAGATACAAGGGCGAGCTGCAGATGAGCACTCAGCAAAGACCAGTGAAGGGAGATCCAGAGGCAGAAACCTCATTGGAGCCCTCCAGATTTGATTACAACCACCCACATTGAGGGCTGTCTGACATTCCAGAAGTTGAGCTTTTTACTAAATGAGACAGTACCATGACTTCCCCAAAGAAGGCCTTCAATCCCATAAGTAGCAAGAAGGCCTCTTCCATTCTGCACTTTGCATGTGGGAAGTGATTTTCTCCTTAGCTTTAACCCTGCTTCAGTGGTTTTCAGACATGAGCCTGCATGGAAATCCTCCAGAGGGCTTGTTAAAACACCCGCTCTTAGGTGTCTGACTCAGGTAGTCTGAGTAGGGTCTGGGAAGGTCCATCTCTCATAAGTTTCCCCCTGATGCCGTAGGTCTGGAGACCCTGTCCAAAAGCCAGTGCCCACGTGTATCCTGCACCGTGCCCACCTGATATTCCCCTGTCCTGTCTCTGGTGCTGTCTCTGATCCCACATTTCATTGCAGGTTGTAGGAGCGGCGCTAGCAGTGTGTATTTTAGAGTTTAACCTCCTGATTTTAATCCCAGCTCTGCTGATCGCCACTTACGTTTTCTTTTCTTTTCTTTTCTTTTTTTTTTTTTTTTTTTTTTTTTTTTTTTGAGACAGGGTCTCGCTTTGTAGTTCAGGCTGGCTCTGAGCTCACTATGTAGTCCAGGCAAGCCTCGAACTCAGCAATCCACCTGCCTCTGCCTCCTGAGTGCTGGGATTACAGGCGTGAGCCACCACGCCCGGCTGCCACCTACATTTTCTTAAAAATAGGGGTTATTTTGGTGGATGATTGTTGTTTAAATATGGAAAGCCACTGGCCTAATTCCCCCCTTCTTCCAGAACAGTCCAACTTTTCAGCCTCAGAATAAGCCTTCTCTTATTCAGGGGCAAAGGAGGGACCGAAAAAGCCTATTAATAGATCTGCCAAGGACTAGCCAGTATTCCTATAGGAAGCCAAACGGTAAATATTTCTGGATTCTGAGGCCAACCAGTCCCTGTTTTAACTATTCAGCTATCAGCACCTAAAAGCGGCCATAGACAGTACAGAAATAAATGAATAAAACTTCATTGGCAAAAAACAGGCTGTACTTACTCCCTAAGATGAATGTAAATATCATGTACTACAATAGAAGCATTTTTTAAAGTATCATGTTTAAAGAGAAAAAAAATCCCAGTCTGTACAGGAGAGCATTTGGCCTGTGAGCATCATTCGCCAACTCTGAGAGCTGAGCAGGTCCTCAGCTGGTATTATTAGGGAGCCTCCGCCTTGCCATTGTTCCCTTTTATTTGCTGAACCACTTATGTTACCAGAAACTTTTTGTGTTCTGAAAGCAGTAACAAATTCAGTAGTGCTCTCCGCCCTGAACAGAGTATTTCAGTGTATCCTTTCTATTGCCAACAGTCAAGAGAGAATGGCATCCACCAGGAGGAGAAGTGCTGCCCAATTATTTTAATGTGGGAAGGGATCACTTTTCATTAGAAATTTATGCTCCAATTATGGCAAAGCCAAAGAGCAACCAGGCAGTACATGGGTCAAACAGCTTCAGTATAAGGACAGCACGTAAAACTGGGCTAAGGACTTCATAAGAGAGAAATGGGAGCTGGACTACCTTTCCACCCCCACAGGGGAGGGGATGCCTTTATTTCAAGCTTGTGGTGAAATGTCCATTCAGGAGCATGTGATTGGGACAAAATAAAGGGAAGTTAGACTGTGCTGAAATTTACTGAATTACTACGACCTTGAGCTTCAGCTGAAAACCTGATAGAAAATGTTGAATTCACAGTACTTAGGGAAAGTCTTTCAACTGCTTCCTGGATAAGTTGGGGAGAGGGCAGTGTATTTTCTTAGAATATCTCTGAAGCAGCAGAGTTTTGAGTTGGAAGGTGGCCTCTGGTGTGGGCAGAGCTCTTGCAGGAGGGGGATGTGAGTAAAATGAGGCTGGCGAGGTCACCATCCCCGGGGATGAACCAGCAACCCAGGCAAGGGGTGAGGTGATGTCCCTGAGAGAACAAACCTTTTGTTTTCCTGTTGGTTAATTCTCAAGAAGTTTTACGGAATGAGAATGAAGAGGGAGGTTTGTGTAACTAATTCTAGCTTTGGTACCACAGTAGGTATAATGAAGGGTTTCTGTCTATGAGTGATAAGTTTTGCGCTCAAGGCAAGAGACAGGGGAGATGTGGTGGAAAGCAAAAAAAAATCACAAGTCCTGCTTCTCCCAAAAGCTCTCCTCTGCCACCCTTGTAGCGTCCTTAACCTCTCTGAGCTTCAAATGACTAATCTCTAAGATGGGAATCATTCCAACCTCAGAGTGCTACAAGTATCAGAAAAGACAAATGTGACACAATGACGTGGAGTTGTAAACCCTAAAGGGCTAAACAAACACAGGCTATGGTAACAGCAGTTAATTAGCACTGTGTATTAAGTTATGAGCCAGGCCAGCAATGAAGGGCTCTACGGTCCTTGAGTCAAGGGCTTGGTCTTTGCCAGCACCTATGAAGGTGACATTAAATAGCAAAAGGCACCTTACAGACTTGATTAAGTTAAGGATGCCAAGGGTGTGGGGATTCCTGCATTATATGAGAGGCTCTAAATGTAATCAATAGGGTCCTAATGTAGGGAGCAGAGGATCATGAAGTCAGGGCGACCCAAGAGAGGACCACAGTGCAAGGGACGTGGGTAACCTCTACAAGCCGCAAAAGGCCACCAAAGAAACAGCTCCATAGCCCAGTTTGAATTTAGGCCCTTCAGGGTGGAAGAGAATAAAATTGAGCCCCTGTATCCACAGTCATCTGCTACAGCAGCGACAAGAAAGTAAAGCAGACCTCGTGCTGGAGTTGGGCTTGCTTCCTCACGTTCACATCTTGGCACTATTACTTGCTTTGTCCGTGGAATGGAAGCAGTAACAAAAGTCCCCCTCATGGAGTGGTAACAAAATTAAGTGAGATGGTACAGGGTAGCGTCCTTTGCCCAGAATGTGTCTGCCATTCAAAAAGCACTCAGCGGATGTTGCCAGTTACTAATATCATCTTATTTAATGACCACTAAAGTTCTTTGAGATTGGTGCTATTTTTCCACTCCATGTTACAAAGGAAGAAACCTAGTGATATTTTAACAGTTACCTGTGGTGACCTAGGAGGTATGTGGCAGACCCAGATTCTGCATCACATCTCTGCCACAGAGGCCCAAGCTGATGAACTCTCTCAAGGACCTAACACCCATTGGCCCTTGCATGGCAGCTGCTTAGACAGGGCACAAGGACCAGACACACCACAGTGCTCCCTGCACTGGCAGAAGCTGTCCAGACTAGAAATCAAATAAATCTGCGTTTCTCAGGGAAACAGAAAGCATGGCTGCAGAGAGAGATGTTAGTGTCAGAGAGGTTCACAGCCTTCTGACATCTGTGGGCTGACCCGCCGCCGGCAGCAAATCAGCGAAGTCTGAATACCGTGTTTAGTCATTCGGGTTCTAGAATAATTGCTATTATCGTAAATGCTTTATAGCTCTCATTACAGCTCACATTTAAATCTCAGTGTAGTAATACATTAATAAGTCATTGCTGCCCGATGACTCTCAGACGCAGTTCCAGAGGAGGCCCTGTGAATCACTGTTCTGTATATTCGGCTAAGTGGACCCCTGGCCATGGTCTCTGCCCACCTAGGAGTGCTAGGGTGAGGTCAAGAGAAGCTCCTACTCTGCAAAGGCTTCTTGTTGTTTGCCTTAGAGAGATGAGGAGGGTACTTACATTTTTTGTCTGTGAGTCAATCAACAACCCTAACTAGATGTTCCCCAAGTCTGGAGTCTACATCTCTGAGATGGATGATCTCAGAAAGCATCATTTTTGTCCTAGAGGTCTTCTAATTCAGTGGAGAAGAAGATCCTGATCTGATGGGAACAACAGATTCCTCGGGATTACTCGTGAGATATTCTGAAGGCTTTATGGGTCGACAGAGACAAGGTGTTTGAACATCAACTTCAGAAAATGCCAAGTTTCTGTATGAATACACTAGTAAAGTTATAGGCCAAGCAAAAGGAAGCAGTATAAATGGGGAATGTTCATTCCTCCAGGCTGCCTTCTACAGAGAATAAATCTATAGATGAGAAATGTCAAGAACTCGCCCAAGACTGAGCAAGGAGCTAGGAAGACTCACCATGTATAGCCTCATGGGCTGTGGTGATGTATGAGGTGGAGATGTTCTAGCTTTTGCAGAGTTTGTATGGTAGAGGCCACTTAAGAGGAAGATGGTTTATTTACTAAGAGTCCAGGACAGAAAAGGTCTGCTTACCCAGTGGAAGTGTCCCATGAGTGACTCCTCCCTGAGCCACTGTGGAAAACTGGAGGTCAGGATAGCTGAGGTTTGTTGGCTTGGGGAGAATATTTTTGATGTGGCCCTGAGAGGAGCAGAGTGAATAAGGACCCAGGAGCAAGGGGCCAACACGACAGATTTCACCAAGGGCTGTGGCCAACTTGCCCAGTTGGATGCAGAATGAGGCAGGTGAGGGTCTTGGAGCTGAGAACCAGTCAGTCCCCCTGTGAGTTGTCATCGGTCCATCAGAAGTAGCTGACCCACCCAGGCCCTCCTGCTGCACAGTGCTTTGGGCTTCTGCAGACAGTTCCTTGGCTTCTATGCTTCCTCAGCCTTTCACATCACTCCCTCTAGAAGGACAGGCATGGGAAGTACCTGCTCACAGCCTTGGTCATCCATCAGCAGCCTTATTTCACTCCATCGATTCTCTGTGCTTGTCCCTGTACAGTGCCAGCCAGTACTAGCATTGCACTGGGAGCTCCAGCCATGGTCATGGAGATGCTCAGGAAGGAGGAGACCTCGCTCCGTTTTTACGGAGCTCCCACACTCTCACTTGGCCTTAGATGTGTTCGAAGGGTCAGAATATACTTGGAAAGTACAGATGAATCTCCATGTAGTGTCAGGCCCAAGGCAACAGGCACATGGACAAAACGAGAAGAGAGGAGGAGTCTAGACTGAGGTTCGGATCCAGTCTGCAGAGCTCAGAGGCTGTGATCCTGGGGACACTCCCTGTGCCACTCTGCAGCTCTGCCACATCATCTGTGGCACATGCATAATGTTTGCTTTGCGGGGTCATATGTCACTAAGCAAAATGTCATGCATCTGCTTTTTTTCTCTCAAAAAGGACAATTGTATGTAACTGGCATCATCATTATAAGAATTAGATATTTTATAATGAAATGCTGAGCACGTGGTAGAATTGCAGGAAGAGAAATTATTACTCAGGACAGACAAACAAGCACTAGGAGGGCAGCAGAAGATGTGGATTCATCATCCCCTGGAGACCTGTCCATTGGCTCTGGCTGCCTCCCCACCGACTCACTCATGGCTGTTGACTTAGGGTCTTTGTGCAGCTGTCCCCCTCCCTGCCCTTCCTGTGAACATTTCAGTTCCCAGCCTGTTCCCCATTGACCATTTCCTTCTACTTCTCTCTCTGCAGCACACTCAACAACAACAACATTAGCCGCATCCTGGTCACCAGCTTCAACCACATGCCGAAGATCCGGACTCTGT
This sequence comes from Thryonomys swinderianus, assembly GCA_004025085.1. NCBI lineage: Eukaryota > Metazoa > Chordata > Mammalia > Rodentia > Thryonomyidae > Thryonomys > Thryonomys swinderianus. The sequence continues at coordinate 13,987 of PVIC010000730.1, read as the reverse complement.
GAGTACATCACCCTGGTCCTGCCCACCTTGCCCGACCTTGACTAACTCAAAGTGTAGGCCTGCCCACTGCCTCTTGGACCTCCTGTGCTACTACTGGGCAAATAGTTCCGATCTTCAAAGTTTTCCTTGTACCATTCACTCTAGGGTAAAGTTGGCAAATACTGGCTGATGGAGGGAAAGTTCATCACACTATATCCATGGTTTTCAAACACTGCTCTCCACCAGGAAGACTCAGTACTCTTCCCTCCAGGACTGTGCAAATCCTTCTTGCATTGTTTACTGTGCTTTCCATTTTAACTGGAAAACTGGTTAGAACATACAGACCTATACCTTCAGGATTCACCATCGGCGTAGGTCATGTAGCAGCAACAGTTCTGCCATCATGCCAAGGGTTGTGAGTGTATCCCCCTATCAGACTGGAGAACAGAGGGACTCTTTGCTCCTTCTCTCTTTCCCATGATGGCCCTACACACCACATCCCCTTACTCACCTGCCTCCTGGACAGTTATTCTGATATTAGAGTGCAGAAACTTGTTTTTTTTTTTTTTAATCTCTAGGGTCTTTATGAGCTTAAGTCCTTCAGCCTGTGTACTTGGGAAGCAAATCTCCCTATAACACCTAGAGCTGAGAATGCTTATTGTACTCATCACACGGGGAACCCCCCTCCACTCTCACCAGAAACCCTCCTCCCTGCAGAGCCAGTCACTCTGCAGATGGAACTTGCTTGTTCTTCCCACACAGCCTATGCCCAACACTTGTCCTGTGTTGGTCGAGCCTCAGTGGTACTTGCCTCACAGTCATAGAAAAGATCAAGCTCCTGAGAGTTTTTAGCCAAATCCATCTGGGGCTACCATGAAGAATACAAGTCTTGCGGCACTCTGTATTGACCCTGTGACCTCAGTTCCCTCTTCTCTCAAAGGGGCAGTGTGAAGATCAGGAGGAATTAGATACATACAGTATCTGGCATGTGGTAGATAGTGAATGATACTGATTATGACATGATCATCATACTATCTATCCCAAATCTGAACTGAACATTTCAAGCAACCCAGCTTTCCTATGCTTATCAACCAACATGGAATGCTTGAGATTTGAAAATCCTTAGTCCAGTAGTCCCTGGGGTTGGATCCCTTAGACTGGCAACATCAGAACCTGGAACCTGTTCAAAAGCAAATCTCCAGAGCCTACCACAGACCTGTGGAGTCAAGATCATGGGGAATACACCATAACATCTAGTTTTAACAAGCATTCTAGGAGCCTTATATGCTGATACATTTCAAGAGCCACTGCACTTGTGGAAAAGTGACTTTCTGTCCAGGTGAGGATGAAACAAGGGCTAAAGCAACAGTTTATAAGGAAGCAACACTGGCCCCTAAGGAGGACAGAACTTGGAGTCAAGTAGACTGCATTTTAAGTGCGAATTCTGCCCCATTGGGCATATTTCTTTATCCTTCTGGTCAAGGAGAGTGAGTTAATAAATGCTTACCTCAAAGTCACTGAGAATGAAATGTGCTTTAACATGTAAAGTGCCTGGTACTTAGTAAGCACATGACAAATAACTAGTTGTTATACAAGAGTAATAATTCAAGGCACGTTTCCATCTCCACTCCCCAAATTTTCCCTGGATCCCTGCAGTGTTAGCACACCCCAGCCAGGAGAAACCCTCCTTTTCCTTCCCTTTTAAAAAGGCATGATGCATCAATAGAATTTTAAGGAGAAACGATTTGGTCTTCAAAGACAGCTTCAAAGTCCCCAGCAAACCACAGTTCAGCTGGGAAGTATGTAGCCAAGGGCTCCCAGGCAAGAGGCCAAAGTCAGTCTCAGATTGCTGGGCCTGCCTCAGCCCTGACAACGGGTGCATGGTGGAAAACAATCTGTCATCTGTGGAAGGCAGGGCCCCAGCTTCTCAGACTCTTCCTCTGTGACTTGTGCTTCCACTCTTCATTACTTGAGAATTTTTGTTTGGAGTACACTGGGGTGGACGAGAAGGCAAGAGGATTTTATCTCCTTGTTTCTGTTGCCATTCTGCTCTGTGGTTCCGAGTCCTCGTCTGATGAGTTCAGATCAATCAATCAATCTCGTCTGCTCTCTTTGCTCCCTGCCTGCTGCCACTTTCTCTTTACTTTAATTTCAGAGATGGCTCTGTATGGAACTCCCCGGAGATGAGCTGACTAATCCCCCTTCACTGTAATTAAACTGCTTGGGGCGGGGGGGATGATACTGGTGGTGGTGTGGAGAAGGAGAGGGAAAGAGAGGAAGGAAGTCATAAATGGGATTTCCAAAGGAAAGCTTTTACATCAAATTCAGAAAGCCACACTTTACAGAAAATGAACAGTGACCCTCTCTAAAAGGATTTGCTGGAAATTTAATTTAGGGTCTGTGGCTAAAAGGCACCTTTTATAAACTGGCATTTGTATTCATTCACCCTATGTTCTGTAAAGGTGGTCTCGGCAACATGGAATATGACATGTCTGTCATCAAAATGTTGCAGACCAGCATGCAGGAACCACCTAACACTCTGATGCTTTGGTGTCTAAAGAGAAAATGTAATCGTGAATGGGCAGGTCTCTGAGTTGGGAAGAAACTGAAATTTGGATTAATCCTAAGAATAACGGGCATTTCTTCTATGGTTCATTGTGTGCTAGCACATCTCAAGGACTGTTTCCATTGTCACAGAACCCCTAAGAAGAGGCACCATTATCTTTCCCATTTTATAGATGAAACCACCAAAGGCTAGTCGAATGGCCCTTATTCTCCAGCACACGGTAGAGTTGCACCACTCGGTTTGCACAGCCCCCACTGCTTGTCTGGCCTTTCTGCTGCCCCATAGCCAGAGCTGCTGCAGCCTTTGGTACCCATTGGGAGTTTCCTGCACGTGGAATTCTCTCTTCTCCATTTCGCCCTGTGGGACACAGTAACCAGCTGAAAATGCACCCCAGTCTTTTCTTGTGCCCTTGGCACAGCGATCATACTTAGTGAGCAAACAGAAGTCTTGTTTGACTCCTGAAACTGAGGTGAGCTCAGGGTTGCTGCTTTCCCCATCCCCTTCACAGCTATCATACCTGCGTTCACAGTACAGACTAAGAGGTCTCATCTTTGAAACTGAAAAGGAAAAGTGTCTTGGAACCTATATACTTACTGTATCCAGGCCCTAGGAGCTTCTGGAAAGTGTACTCAGCCTACTGTAAAATATGAAGAGAAAAATGTGTCAGAATTAATAGTTTTTAAAACAAAATCATACCTCAGGTGTGTATATTTTATTTTTTTGATGTATATTTTATATGAGATATGGGTTAATCTAATCTCTGAAATAGTAGGATCTGGGGCAGCCAAGGCCTCCATTGGCACTGGCGCGCTGGACATTTGTGCCCTTGTCCCAGCAGGATTTGTGCCTTGGCCCGGCCTGCATGCAGCTGAGTTAGCTGTGTTTGGCTCATGTTGGGCATTGTTGACCTTATGCTGAGTGGATCATGGTCAAGAGCCCTTCAGTTCTCCCATTATAGACAACCAAGCCACTGCTTCAGGCTGCCACTCAGTATTAACAGGCTTGACATAGAGCACTTGAAAGCCCCAAGACAACTCCAGTTGATTAGCATGTCACCTGGTGCATTTGAAATTTACACCAGAAACCCAAGTCTGGTGCTTTAAAACTCACTGCCCACTGCTTGTAATGACAGGAATTTGGAAGTTGGAAAGCCCTGAGGGTCCTGAGGAGGAATATTGAGAAGCCCCTGAATACTCTTACCCCCTCTTGGAGAGGAAGTTTGAGTCATTTAGCCAGATGGGATTCCCCCTCAGAAGTGGAACAGGCAGAGCCCTCCAGGGAACCTTGTTCACTCAAGGACAAGAAATTGATCAGTAATCACAGCTCCCAGAGCGGGAAAGCCTAGGAGTTCTGGAACTGGTTGGGAAATCCTTTCAGAAACACTTAAATCAGTCAAAATGGTAAATACGGGCGAGTGGAATTAAATTTAGCAAAGAGCAGGAGGCACCATGAAGAGATTGCTACGAATTCCAAGCCCTGAGGAGGCCAGAGAGAAGGAAGTACCTTTAGCTTCGAACCCTGTTTGCCTTGTCTACTGTGCACAAAAGAGATTGGTTTTAGACCCAACTACATGTCCTGCAGTGGATTTCTGGGTACTTGAATGAGGGAAGGGAGAAGGAGAACCAACAGGTAAAGCCATGATGCCACAGCATGCAAAGCTTTCTGGGTGAAAACCGTGTTTCAGGCTCTCTGTAACTGCTCCCGGCTACGGTACTGTACAGAGAACGATCCCTTTGAAAGTTGGGCTCATTTGGGATGGTGCAATACTGTCGCTCACTCCTCTATGTGCTTGTGAGGGAAAACAGAGCGAAGTTATTATTAGGAAGTGGAGATGGCTCACATTCCCAAGGGCACCCATGAGATGTGCCTTGCACACACGGACAACTTGGGGCTTGGAAACAAAAGAGCTGAGGCTTCTGTTTTCAGCAGCACAGAGGGAAATGCCTCCCCTGGCTCTTGACAATTGTCACACTGGGGGAAAAGGGCGACAGAAACGTGGCCCTCTCCATTCTTCACTGTGTGACAGTGTCTTCTCTCTCTCCCTCTCCTAGGCGTCTCCACTCCAACCACCTGTACTGTGACTGCCACCTGGCCTGGCTCTCAGACTGGTTGCGACAGCGCAGGACAGTCGGTCAGTTCACGCTCTGCATGGCTCCTGTTCACCTAAGGGGCTTCAATGTGGCAGACGTGCAGAAGAAGGAGTACGTGTGTCCAGGTGAGGCTGCCCTCTCGCTGGGCTGTGACTCAGTCACCCACAAGCTCTTCCTCCTGTGACCAGGCCCTTGAGTGCACACCCCAGCCCGGGGATAGGTGCAGAAGGATCCCACAGGCTATCCCAAGTACATAGTTCTTGAGAGTTCTCTGGAGTTCTTCAAGGGTTCAAAGGAAAGTTTTTGGTGTCTGGTAATGGAGAATGCTAAGGAATTTTCCCAAGTCACTTTCTGTTAGTCCCTATAGGCAGTGGTCCTAGGAGCCCTAACATGTGCTCGGCCACATGTCACAGGAAGCAGGTACAATGGAAGTGTTTTAGCATTTGCTACCTGTGCTGCTGTCACCCAGATGCTCGCAAAACTTGTGAGACAGGATAATGTAGACTGTAGGCTCCGCCTGCCTGGCTGGAAATCCAAGCTCTGCCCCTGGCTAGTGTGTGACTTTGGCAAGTCACCACTTGTCTGCAAAATGGAAATAATAATAGCACATAACTCAAAGGATGGGTGGGAGGCTGAAGAGGAATAATGCAATAAAGCACTTAGCATAATACACAGCACTTGGTAAGAGCTAAATAAGTGGGGCTTAATTATTGGAATTTAGTAGGCCCGCAAAATGGGCTGAGCAAACAGAAGAGCTTGATCTATGGGTAATTGAAGTGTAATAGTGGTACAGATTGTCTCTGTATCACACAAAACAGCTGTACAGACGCACAACTGAACATAGCTCAGATCTCCAGGGAGGCGAAGTGCTTGAGTAACTGAAGATCTTCCCAGAGGATACTGCTTTTAAACCAATTCCTAAATCTTGCTAGTTTGCTTGCTTTTTACTTTTTCCTTTCCTGGTGGCAAAGAAGTACAGCTGATCCTTTACTTTTCTTTTGCAATAAGATAACAGGGCATTGAGGAAGTGTACAGGTTTCTAAGATCCCAGTGGCCCCACAGGGTGAGCTTGGGAGGTCGTGGGAGGGAAGGAGCAGGAACCAAAGGGAGCTGAGCTTACAAACCTGTGCACCTTTCTCAGCCGCTGAATCCAGCTTGTGCTGCCTTGGGCCCAGGGTATGTCCCAGAGTGCAATTGGGTCCTGTCCTGCCCTCAGGCTGTGTTTGTACTATGCAAGAATTTCCTCGAATTTGACTTTATCTCACTCTGTTCTTCTTCCTCCTGTCACATTTTTCCTCAGCATGTTACTTTAATCTCCAAAATCACTCTGAACCTGTCTCAGAGAGCCCCTCAATAGTTTCCCTCCCTTAAGAGCTTGCCTCAATAGCTTCCCCAAGATGCCCACTTAGAAATCACTTCCCATCATACACATATAATAAAACCGTTTATCACACAGCCACCAAATTCAAATATAGTGACTATAATTGCTGTAATTATTAGGCAAAGGGTTCAATATCGACATAAGTGCCAGTGAAGGAAATAATTATAGAGCGCAGGAGTCATCCAAGAGCTAGTGAGAAAAACTAATTAGAGAGAACGTTAAAACACATCATTACAGGTGGGTGCTGAGCTTGATGTGGTGCTTGACCAGGAATGTCACTTGGTCCTGCGAGTAACTTCCTGTCAAAACAAAACAACTGTTTACCCAACAGTAGTCCAGATCCGAAACCCCAGAAACCCAACCTGTGGGAGTAAGGGCTATCCTTCCTAAATTCCGGAAGTGCTTCCTTAGAGGAGCCTAAGTCTAACAGGTGGGTCTTGCTTGTTACCCAGGAGCATCCCTCAGACTCCTCTGTTTATAGCAGCCAAGTCCACTCCTTATGACAGTCTCTGTGGCCCCCTACTATGTAGCAGGTGTTGTTTGAGAAAGTGCGAGCCTCGGTACAAACATCAGTATGCTAGCACCCTCCACCCTCTCAGCTGTGGTGTAGATGTAGGGCCATGGCATATGGGAACTCCTATGCTGAGGAACACTCGTCCTAGCACCCCAAGATTAACAGCTAGATGCTGTGAGAGGTTCATTTAGCAAAGGTAAGAGTCAGTTATAAGAGTGTAGAAGAAGGGTTGCCTTGAACTTCCACAACGAGTGAAATACCACCATCTTTAGCAGGGTACAGTAAAAGCATCCCCTCCTCCTTAAGAGAAGAAGTGGCGTGGAGCAAGGCTCCATCTGGACATGCCGTACAGCACTGTGAGGCAGCCAGACTATGAGGCCCTGAGGAAGAGAGAAGAGAGAAGGCAGGGCCTCGCTCAGACAGTGACTGCCCCACACATGTGGAGGTGTGGGCCTAGCCCCATGCCAGGGTCTATCAAGTCTAGGTGCGACTGCTGTGTACAACCCTTCAGAGGTTGTTTGAAGCTGCAAAAACCACAAATGCACCCCATTGAAGCCGTTTCCCTACAGTTCGCCTATAATGGGGCTTCTGTCAAGATCAGAGAGACAAGATGCCTCTTAAAATCTAGAGGTCATCTGGTTAGGAGAAGGCGGCATGGGGCGCCATTGAAGCTGTCCCTGACTGTGGCTTCATCACCAGTGGTCTCTGTCACCTGGCACAAGAAAAGATAGCAAGCCCTTCAGTGATATTGAAAACTCACCAAACGCAGGACTCGAGAGACGGGAAAGAGCTTTATCTCCCTCAGCCTGGGAGGGCTCTGCCTGCCCAAGTCCCTGCTATCTCCCACTGAATTAAATCCAGCCGTCTGGATCTCAGCCATTTCTCCACAGATGCCCTGGAGAAGGGTTCCTTATCACTCCAGCTAACCCCAAAATTCGCTAGCAGTGCACTTAAGCAAAATCCATCTCTGTCAACTCTCCCTTTCCAGTCAAAGTTAGTTTTCTTTCTCTGAGAAGGCATTGGGAATTTTTCACCAATGTGTGGGAATATACCTGTATTTTTTTTTTAATCAACATCTTTGCTGTTGTGCCACCTGCCTGCTTGGTGACTACTGAAAGAGTTTGTTAATTTCTGTTGCTTGGAGAGGCAGCCTGGAGCCTGAGGGCTTCCTTCTTATTGCTGGGGCCAGGCCAGAAGAAGTTCTAGTTCGTAGGTCAAAGTTCATACTACTAGACCAGAGAAAAAGGTCATGTTCATGTTACATGACTTGCAACTTGTTTTCTTTCATCATCAAAAAGGGATTTCTTTTTCATGTGTCCCTTTCCTGGTTATTCTATGACAGGTGCTACTTGTCACAGTTCATAATTTATGGCTATTTTTAAAATATTTGGCATCTTGTATTAATTACCTCTTTCCTTTGGATATTTTTTCAGCCCACTGGTTTGTCTATCTGCTTCACACTTTTCTGCTCATGGCCTTAAATATATGGTATCTTTTCATAAAAAATATTGATTTTTACCTTCTAGTAATAAGGGGCCACATCTGTTTTTTTCAGGTGTTCCCATTCCTAAGAAGAACCTTGAGCCCAATGGCCTATCCATAAATACCTCCTCCTTTATGATTAAAAATTAAATATACTTATCTCCCTGGAGACAAGAGACTTTCCTTCTCTTTTTATTCTTTTTTTCTTTTCTTTCACTTTTTTATATAAATTGGGGACTAGTTACTAAGTAAAAAGATAATTAAGGTAAGCCATGACTAGCCACCCATCTCCTTAGGAGGTTTTAATTAAAACACCATAATTGAACATTGCAGGAATGAGATTATTAGGTTTATTTAGCCATTTCCAAAATTATCATGCCGCTGGTATTTAAATCACATTCATTTATATTCCCATCATAATTGCTCGAGTTCTACTGTCGTTGCAGTCTGTTGTTGGCTTTTGAAAGGCCAGAGGCCAGAAGGGAGTCTTAATTTGAATACTGGAATTAATTTATTTCTATATACAAGGCCATCAGATTTTTTTTTAAATTCTGAGTGATCTTTTCAGAAAGAAAGAAACAGAAGAGCATCCACCCCTTGCTAGTGTCATTGACAACGTCCTCGTCTTGGCCCCTGAACCCCACAATTCCTGCTTCAGAGACCGGTGTTTTTCTATTTTATGACAGTGAGCAGAGGTTTCCAGGTATCGTTTTGGTAGAGGAGACAGAACAGCACCAGGCCAAGCATTAGATCACTGTTGTCCTGTAGTTGTGTGATCACAGCTTGTTCACCCTCCTCATTCTGTAATTTTTTCATCAGTGAAATGAGAGTAGTAGTCATAAGAACCTAAATGATGACTGTTATGAGGATGAAGTAAGTTAATACGTGCAAGACATTTAGTGTAGTCTCTGGTACATAGTAAACATTTAATAGCTACCAGCTGCTTCTTTGAGAATGATGGTTATGCTTAGTTTGGCCACTACAGTGTCTTCGGCATTTACTCTGCTATAGGGGGCCTCCTGGTGCTTTTAGTGTAACCGTGTTCCTCATTAAAGAAAGAAGTAAGGATGAGCCATTGCTGGGCAAGAAACCAGCTCCTTGTCATGGGCCTGTATCTTTCTTTTCTCCAGAAGAAGAGGGGGAGCTATACAGTGAAAAGAGGTAACTAGGATAACCGCCACCTGCCCTGGCAGCCACAGGGACTGTCCCTAGAAGAGGTGTGGCTGGCACCGCTTTCCTACACTCACACTCTTTTAAGTGCCCTTGTTCTGGGAAGCCTTGGTAATTAATGCCAAGCAGTAAGGAGCTGGCATCTATCTCCACTCCCCAACACTCTGCCCTGCCCTCCCTTGAGACATGAGCTGCACCCCTCGGGGCCTGGGTAGATACCCCAGCAGTGCACACAACTGGTTTGTCATACTAGTAGCTTTGGCTTTGAATTAAGAGTTTAGAATTTAAGTGATGATAAAAACAGGCCCTAGAGGGCCAGGGATGTAGCTCAGTGGCACTGGGCCTGCCTCACAAGTGTAAGGTCCTGAGTTCAGTCCCTGGTAATGAAAAAACTAAATAAAATGGCCCCTAGAGAGGAGACACATCCCCACCACCCCCACCACCCCTGTCTGGTTGAGAACATTTTCCACCTCCGTGGAGCAGTTCTCTTGTCCCGCTGAGAGACTTGCAAGAAGAGATAGCTTGAGGATTTACTTAAAAACAAACAGGTGACGAGCAGGCCCAAATGTGCTTCTCAAGTGATAACAGAACATTTTAGAAAGTAGATCCCAGGGTTTTCTGGGTGGGTCCATTTACACACTTGGTTTACAGCCACAGTCTTGGCCAGAAAACAGGGTAATCTGAGGATGATGTGGACTCAGTGAGCGTGGGTGGGTGGAGGCAGGAGCATTTCTAGACGCTCCTCCCATCAAAGACAGATACATCATCTGTCCCCATCTAGAAATGTGGCTCTCATTCCTCTCTGTTTCCCAGCTTTTGGCCTGTCGCTGGGTTGGAGCATAGGAGTATCCTCCCACCCCCGACCCCCCCCCCCGACATATGGGCACAGGAAGGGCCAAGGGGGAGAGACTTGCTGGCAAGGCACAGCGCGCGCCTAGGACAGCTTGACCTGTGTGACGGGAGGGCTCCATGGGGAGACCCGGGGACTGACATGCACTTTGCCAGCCATAGAGCTGCAGTGGACGGACATGAACACCGGGCAGGAGAGTTCCATCTTCTGCGGCCTCTCTATTGCTGTATTTCATGGCCCGTGCTGTGTACAGAGCCACAGTGCAAGTGGGGAGCCTTTCCTGAGGGCCTTTCCAGAGGAAGACGCACCTTGGTACATTGGTGCTTTCCTGCCTTCACCTTAGCCTCGGGACTGGTTTCATTCACGGCCCCACCTCTTGTTTGTTCGCTATATACGTACTGAGTCCACGTTGTGGGTCAAACCCTGAATTGGGCACTGAAAATACAACAGTGATTAAAAAGTCACCACCCTTACAGAATTCCCGTTCCAGTCCCACTGTGTCCAAATGCAGAAAGGACAGGGGAGGGGCTCCCTCGCACTCTCAGGGGCTCCGAGGCCTGTGTGAAACGGGCATGTTCGGGAACCTGTCTTTCAGTCTCCTCTGAAATCTGAAGTATTGTGTTTGGACGTGCATGTAACATCCTCCCATCCTCCTGCCTGGGAAGCTGCCAGCCCAGGGTGTGACAGAGGCTATAATTACCGCTGTTTCTCGCTGTGTAATTAAAGGTGTTGTTAGTGACCTGGTTAAGGAGTCTTTTTCAAAGGCTCTTTTGCCTTGACAGTATCCCCTGAAATATAGCACATGCCAACAACAGAATAAGAGCCACCCAGCGAAAGACCCAGCCAATTCCCGGGGGACCCAGCACAGCCACCCGGGCTGGTTTAGAATAGGATTTGCTTCAAGAGACATCAGAAGGGACAGCTGTGAGGAAAAAAAAAGCCACGTCAGAACTTCCTGTTGCCAGTAGGAGCCCTCAAATAGGATATTTTTCTTTGCCCTTTTCCAATATGCCCCATCCAAGTGAGCACTTGCCCCATCAGATGAGAGACAGCCTTTCTAGCCTTCTGTCTGGCAGAGTGAAAATAGAAGGCCTAAGACTTCAGGCCTCCGCCTTTCCCACCCAGGAGGGCGCTGGCCTGCTCAGGTACACCCTTCCCTGGATCCCAAGGTCTTCTTTGGGGAATACCGTCTGCACCGCACAAGCCCCAGAACCCAGGCCCTCTGAGCCCAGCCACCTTCGGACATGAGCGGTGGTTGGCACCCTCACCCTGCAGCTGCGCCAGGTGCCCACTAAGAGAGGAGGGCAGAGTGTTTTGCTGCTTCTGTGTCCGTTCACCTGAGAGACCAATGCAGTTGATCTGTAGTCCCAGTGAGGACTTCAGAAATCACATAATTCAAAACTCCTTATTTAGTGAGAAGCTCAGAGATGGGTACTATGATTTTCCCAGGTCTCACAAACATCTAGTGATATGGCAAGACCCAGCACTGGTAACAAAACTACTAAGCTCTTTCTTACTCTGTGCCATGCATTCTACATACTTTTCATGTGTTAACTTCCCATGTTTTCACCTTCACAACAAAACCATGCCATGATTCTCCCCATTTTATAGATGGGGAAAACTGAGACACAAGGAAATAAGAATGAAGTGATGGATCCTAGATGCAGATTGAGGCAGTGAGATGCCAAAGGCTGTACTCTTCATCTCAACACTCTCTCAATCCTGATGTGCTGCCTGTCTTTGTTGCTACTTTCCCTGAAATGTGAGGGTTTTTTTCTGGTTTGGGGTAGAGCTAGTATCTCTGTTCTCCTTCAGAGAGAACAGAGTTGGGGTTGTAGTGTAAGCTCTCTGGGATTTTCTGTTGACTCCAGTGGCCCTGGTAACTATTAAGTCTTCATATGTAAGACAAGAGTATGTTTCCAAATATCACAGCTAAGGGGATATTTTACATTTTTGATTTGTTTGTACATGTGCACAAAGAACAGTAAGAATCTTATCATGAGACCGGTGCTTTCTGGGAAGTTACTAAAGGAGGGTAGAGGCATCAGCTTGAGCTCCTACAGTGAGGTCCCCCAGTGTAGTCATGGGTTCCAGTGAGTGTGGAGTGGGCCCTATGGGTCCACAGGAGAACTTTCCTCGCCTGATTATCCCTGTGCTTCAGCCATGTAGCTGTACTCACTCTGGCTTTAATTTCTCCCTGAACAGAGGCCAAATCATAAATCATTTTTCCCCTGAAGACATATTCCGTCCTTCATATTTAATCTCCATCCAAGAGCCATCACCCAGAGGGGGATCTGCAGGGTTTGTCCAAGCTGGAACTCAGTCCAGGGCTCTTTGCTCAGAGGGAGATCTGGGAAACACCACACTGACCTTTGCTGTAAAGATCCAGAATGCATGGGATGGGGCCCAGGGAGGCCCCCTGGGTGGGGTTTCCCTTCTGGACCATAACATCCAATTTAAAAAACAAAACGCACAAAAAAACATGTGTTTGAGATTCTTAGCTCCCTTTGAGGTAGTGATCAAAGAATGGAAATGTTTATAGTGTCTTGAAAACACTGAAATGTATTTCTTGTCTTTGGGACTTAATGTGACCACCAAAGAAACTTGGTAAGCTTCGTGGTGACTCTGAATCCCAAGCTAGGTTAGTGATGGGTGTGCTTGTATTCGGCTTTCTAACTAGGTGCCATTTGCATGGGTATTTGTCACTTTACTTTAAACTCGACCTGGTTGTTGCCACAAACAAAATGAAAAACTAACTCCAAAGTATGGAGTAACTTAGCTACCTTTTTCTCTAGTGAGAGAAGTTTTATTTGCATGTTTCCTGAATGTAAAATCCATTTGAAAATGGCCTAGGTATCACCACGGTGAATGTGGGAACCTTCTGATGTCAGAATGGGGACAATCTGCCATCTTTCTGCCTCTGGTTTGTTACTTCCAGTGGATTCCAGCCAATTAAAAAAAAAAAAGAAAAGAAAAAGCAGTTCAAGTTGGTTCTGTATTCAGCATCCAACCACCAGGTGAAAGCTCAGGGTACTGTTCAGATGTTGAATGCCCGATAAAAACTGTCCCAGTGGCGTTTTAGATTCCAGTGACCGATGCTTGAGGACTCCTCTTTCTAGAAAAGCCCGGGAAGATGGAATAACAGAGCAGGCAGAACCACCTAGGAAGAGTGAGGTCAAGGTCAGAATCTTTCCTGTGACTCCAGGGCAAGCAGGGATGTCAGCCATTTCTCAGGCAAGTCTACATCCTAGGGAAGCCAGGTTGCTCCCAACACAGACTGAAACTGACTGTGGTTTCCTGGCCCCACAGGTCCCCATTCAGAGGCTCCATCCTGCAATGCCAACTCCCTCTCATGCCCGTCCAGCTGCACTTGCAGTAATAATATTGTGGACTGTCGAGGAAAGGGCTTGACAGAAATCCCTGCCAACTTGCCGGAGGGCATCGTTGAAATGTAAGTAGCCCATTTACCAACTCTCTGTCCCAACTATCTTCTGCACTGTGAACAGCATATTTGGATTTTTTAAAATTGAATTCTTTATTGGTATATTTTATATATGTTCACAATCACACTCAACATTAGGGAATTTGTACCAGTATATGATATGAATTAATTCTTATTTTTACCCATATCCGTACCCACCCTACAACCCCCTACCCCTGTATACATGTGATTTCTTTTTCTTTTTAAATCATATTTATTCTTTACCCTCATTACTTTCCCCTACCACATTCCCTTTGAATATTTCCTAGTTCATAAAATCTATCATATATTCTAGAACTCATTTACATCTACAGGTTCTCATATCAGAGAAAAGATATGGTATTTACATATCTGTGACCTATTTATTTTACTTATTAGTATGTCCTCAAGGTGTTTCCAGTTGTGCATAAATGACTCAAACTTGTCATTGTTTATGGCAGAATAACACTCCCTTTTATTAAAAAACAAAACAAA
>PVIC010000729.1:0-109891 GCA_004025085.1 Thryonomys swinderianus | reverse complement strand
TCCTTCCTTCCCTCCTTCTTTCCTTCTTCTTTCCCTTCCCTCCCTTTCTCTCTCCCTCTACACCCCCCAGCCCAACTCTGGTCTAGGGACTGAACCCTGAACTTCATACTGAGCTGCATCACTGGCTCACCTTATTTTTTATTTTGAGACAACGTCTCATTCAGTCTGGGCTTGAATCCACTTTTCCTTTCCTGCCTCAGTTTCCCTGAGTGTTGGATGGCTGATGTGTGCTCTCATGCTAGACTAAGACCAGTGCACTTCAGAATTATCTTCGGCACTGAGCACAAGCAGAGGGAGTGGCAGCATTGAGCAGTCAGTGTCTGGACCCAGGTCACGCTGAGTCTGCATCCCCAGATCCCCCAAAGGCTGTGTCTAGGGTGTCACAGGGACATAGAAAGCCCTTCAAGAGGCACAGACTGTGGGACTCTGGCCTTCCCTGGGGTGAGGCCTTGCAGGGTGTGGTAGGAGCCTGGGCTCTTCTTTTCTCTTTTTCCATTTAGCCATGCAGCAAGCAGCTGGCCCCTCAACACCCACACCATACTCTCTGCTATGAGGCGTTCTTCCCAGACCCCCAAGATAGCAGAGCCAACAGCCCCAGGATGAATCTGACACCATGAGGCATCAGGAGCCTTTCTTCTTTATAAGCTGGTTATCTCAGGGGTTGTGTGACAGAAACACAAAGCTGACTAACACCAAAAGTTCCATTGACTCCATAGAAGTGTAATCTTTTGCAGTTGGGCTTTGAACCCAGACCCCGAATTTGAGCTCAGCTCTGACCCACCCACTCAGTGCTCCTTAAGAGGTGGAAAGCGCTGGCTGGCCACAGTGGGTGAAACTCCTGGCAGGTCATCCTCTGACTTTGACACCTGTGGACTCTGTGAGGAGGACCTGCCCCTAATGTCAGAGGGATGCAGGGCCTGTGCCTGCAGGGCTGGTCTCCTCCAAACAACCCTCAGGGTGGACACAGGTGGCTGTCACCTCACTGCCTGGAAGCCTGCTCTGCATGCCCTGAGCCCTGATGGCCCCACCAGGCAGGACTCTGAGAGGACAGAGCAGGGACCCTGGAAACTGGCCAGGGCCTGAAGTCAGGTCAAGGTCAGATGGACACAGATGCAGCTCTGCCCCTGTGACATGCACCATTCGTAGCCCCCACTCACCTCAGGGCTGGGACCTTCACAGCACTGGGCTTTCCTTGCGGGTGGTTTGCTTTTGTACTAAACTGGAACTTGTGGGTGGGCTCTGTGATGGTCGCCTCTTGAAGGTTCGTCCAAATATGCCAGAGATCACAAGTGAGTATTACACTGTCCAACATTTCAGAGTGCTTCTTACGGGGCCAGCAGGGAATATGAACAGATCGGGATGCAGGGGAGGTGTCGGGGCAGGGAGCGCACAGGCCGGTAGACCCCTCCTGCCTGCACCCCCTCTCCCTCTCCTTCTTGGTCTCCCCTCCTTCCCTCCTCTCCTCCCTCCTGCCCATCTCTGTGGCCTCCGCTGGCTGTGCTAGACAGAGCTGGCCTTGCTCAACTCAGAGGGGCTCTGTCCGGTCCACGGGGCATCACTGTGACACAAATGGCACAGCAGGGATCTGGCCTGGGCTCCTCGGAATGAGTGGAACGAGGCCTTGAACTCAGCGCCTGACGCAGGACAGCTGCTGCCAGGCCAGGCCAGGCCACCGGCAGAGTGGTGAAGGCTCGTGCAGAGCAGAGTCTGGAGGCTGGAGACCCTGCCCGGGGGAGGGAGAGGGTGTGATCTCCAGCAGGATGTGGTGGAGAAGAGGGCGCCAGCCGGGACTGGACACCCCGGATC
Source organism: Thryonomys swinderianus (assembly GCA_004025085.1). Lineage (NCBI taxonomy): Eukaryota > Metazoa > Chordata > Mammalia > Rodentia > Thryonomyidae > Thryonomys > Thryonomys swinderianus. Next base: position 108,085 of record PVIC010000729.1, on the reverse strand, counting down.
ATGGATCAACGGATCATGCCTGAGGCAGACAGTGCTGCTCCTCTCCAGAGCGTCTGCTGCACAGGAGCAAGGGGACCAGCCAGGCCCGGGGCGGCAGCGGGGGAGGAGCGGCTGCAGGGACAGGGGATGAGTTGCACTGAAAGAGCCGGGACGGGAAATCCGCTGAGTTGTGTCTGAGCAGCACTCCTGTCCCAGCACTCTGGGAAGCTGAGATCCAAGCCTGCCTAGGGGGCATGGGGACTCGACAAGAACTTGCATCAAAATGAGGAATAAAAAGAAAGGCCTATAGATCAACGCAATGCGGGGGGTGGGGGTGGGGTAAGAAAAGCAGGGAAGGAAGGAGGAAGGTGGGAAAGAAAGAAAGGAACAGGAAGAGAAGAGGAAAGGGCAGAAGTCCAGGACACAGGCGGGCAGTCACCCCGACACCATGAGGGTTTTGTCTGCCACTAGTGAGGCCTGGTCCTGCCCACATATGGAGCCCACGTGCCTCGTGGCACCTGTGTGGTGAGGTGGGGGACGCAGTGCTCCATGTGCCCCCAGGAGCACAGAGCTGGCTGTGAAGTGTCCCCTGGCATCCAGCCGCAGGCAGCTCCATGCCAGGTGCGTGAGAGACACACCCGACCCAGGTCCACACAAGAGCCTGGGCATGGACCCTTGACAGCCATCAGATGGGCCGAGAAGGTCTTGACGAAGCCATGAGCCCCGGGCTGACCCAGGGGAGAGACCCGGAACCGATCCAGCACTCCATGGAGGGCGGGGCTGGACCCATGCTGAATCCCCCGCCCTGGGGGATGCAGCCACCCCAATTTGGGGCCAGAGGAGAGTGAATCCCTCTTTTGTTCTACACTTTATTCCTTCTCCTTTGTCCCTGTTCTTGTGTCAGATACGTCAAAGACACAAAATCCCCAAACCTCCAGGGTAACTGGTGCAGACTGGCCGGGTCACGTGAGAGACGGAAGGACCCCCGCCGCTGTCCTTGTTAGCGACATTATGTCATGTCCCCCAGCCTTTGACGGGTGCCCAAGTGGCAAAGAAACACGAGAGAGGGTCTGGACCAGTGCAAAGGCCTCAGAGAGGTTTGGATCTGAGGTGCCAGAGACAGACTCCCTGAGACGCAGCAGACAGCCGACCCTGGCTGTTCTAAAAGGAGGTCTGAGCGAGGCCCTGGGAGCCTGAACGCTGCACAGAGCGAGAGCTGTGCACCAAGGAAACGTGTACCGGCCCCTCCGTCCACCGGCAGAGAGACGCGGTACGGACGGCGGCAGGAAGGGGTAGGCGGGCAGGAGTTTTTCCATTTCCTGTGGCAGCCAAAGTGAGAGCTCATTTTTTTATTCCTCACAAGTAATGTTGTTTACTTTTCCCTGCTTTATGAAGTATTAGAAACATTTTGATAAAAGCAGGGAGGAAAATAGCACATGCCTGAGGTGCATTTGATCGCAGCTCCCGCCGTGTTCACCAGGATGGGCGCCGCCGGCTGGCGCCCGGCGTACCGCGCTGGGTTCGACCCTTTGATTCCTCTGCACAGAAAACCACGGTGAAGCGCTTGATCTTTTTACTCTGAGGCGAGTGTTCAAAGTGGTTGCTACTTTTCATGAACATTTTAAAATATGTTTCCAGGTTTGAAAACTTTCTATAAATGACATCACACCGCACACATGTTTTCCTTCCCTGTATTTTAGTTCTGTCCAGGAAGCATGTTTGAGAGACTTTTGCTATTGATTTGGAGAGTGTAATTTGTCAGTTTAAACTGCTGATTAGGATTTGTTCGCAGCTTTTGCGTTCTAGTGAGGGACACTCCCTGTTGTAGGGCAGGGAGTTCACAGGGGAAAATGTGACTGTAGAGTTTGATGTGCAGATCAGTGAACCTGAGATAAAAATGCCATGCGATGGTGCACGCAGGACAGCAAAGCATCATGCAGCTCTGTCTCCCGAGGGGCCTCTCTCCCGTCCTGTGATCTACTGCTTAATTTTTCTCTACAAACCTCTACCAAGCTGCTTCCTGAGAGTCTCGTGGAAATGGGAAAGCAGTGTCTCCACTCAGGAGTTTCGTGACATTGTACAAGCTCCTGGTTCTGCGGCGCTGGCACCTGGGGCCTTGGAATGTTCGGATGCAGCCTCTTCAGCTCTGCCTGAGCGCTGCCGTGTGGCCTGCACTTGGGACTAAGAGGACAGCTGCACTGGGCACCTCGTGTGTCACTTCCACCTCCCACCTCTGCCCCCTTGACTTCAGACTCCTTCAGGAGCGTCCTCAGAAACTGTTCGCTATCTGGGCAGTAAGAGCTCAGCATCCAGGGACCCTGTGTGCCCTGTGGACAGATCTCCCTGCGCCCTGCCTTGCAGCATGGACACAGACCCCGCAGTCCACTTGCAGGTGGAAGAGGCAGAGCAGGCTCTGTAATTCATCCAGTATTGGACAGAGCGATGGACATAAAAGGAACAGTATCTACATCAAAAGAGATACTTTTATCTCAAGGAAGACTGTATTTTGTGGGACAGAAATGACTTTCTCATCCTAGTGTGTCCTCATCCCCGGGCCTGGTCTGCTGGACTCTCGACAGAGAGGAATGGAAGAGCTGGGAGGCCTGTGCCTCTGTTCTGCTCCTTTCCTCTTCCTTTTCCTCTTCTCTCCTCTCCACGTTCTTCCCTCTCCCTGTCTCTGCCTCTCTGTCTTGTCTCTGCCTGTATCTGCCCCACTCTCTCTCTCTCTTTCTCTGTCTCTCCTGCAGCACTGGACACAGAGCCCAGGGACTTCACATCGATCCACATTCTCAACTATTTCTATTTCAAGATACTTCTTACCACTTCACTAAGTTGCCCTAGCTGGATCCTCCTGCCTCAGCCTACTAGAGTGCTAGGATCACAAGTGTGCATCACCACACCCTGCTACATGCACTTTCTTTAGCTTCCTAGGAATCTCTGATATAATAAAGCACGTTCTTTAAAATTCTTACTTGAAGAGTTCCTGTGCTGTGGTATGATTTTCCATCTGGAAGATCAGGGCTACGCTGTCACAGGTTTTAGAGCTGCAGCCATAGTTCAGAGCTGTCCTCGTATTACATGCACCATTGCTTGGCGGGGCCTCTGATAGCCAGTGTGACCCAAGCTGGAGGTCCTGACACACAGGGGGCTTCCGGGGCAGACACCCACCCAAGGCTCTTAATTAGAAAAACCTCCAATGACCATGACAGCCAGGGACCGGGGCTGGGGTGTGACTGCAGTATTCTGACTAGCAATAATTTTGCTTGGACATCAGCTTGTAGCTTTGAAAAGTTCAGGGAAGTCCAGGTATCTGCTGAACTGCATCCATCGATGAAGGGGTGATTTGGTAAAATTCTGCTAGGTGCGTCAAAAAAGAGCTAAAAATTGTAGATTCTCAGAGATGGTTTTTATACGTGGGAGCATAATCTTTGCAGATTCAAGAAGATGGGTAAAACCATCTGCAGTGAGGAGTCCGGTCTCGACAGGGTTCTGGCGCATCCTGTGCCCAGGAAGTTTAGGCTTTGCAGCTGCAGATGACAATTCCTTTTCCTTTCTTGTCTTTTATTCTTCTTGCATGGAATTTTGACAATGAGACAAGTGATTGCAGTGTGGCTGGCAGGACACAAAACCTGTTTGCACGGGATGGCTGCTGGAGGCGTGGGGAAGCCCTCCGAGCCAGACAATGGGCCTCCGAGCCCGGCGTGCTGCCCCTTGCCGGAGGAGCACAGAGCCCACAGCCGCCACGCTCCAACATCTGAGCAATCGCGCCACAGCAAGAGCGGAGCACGGCTTCGTGCTTACGCACAAAGAAGAGTCTCAGAGAAGAGCATCTGTCGCCATCTAGGTGACGCCTCCTTCACTCGGATACTTCCGGGCACCTGGGCCGACACTGGGGGCCGACATGAACCAGGGACCGTTCCCTCGAGTGGAGACGCACACACAGCTCCCCATCGCCCCTTGGTGAAGCTGCCTTCTGGTGCTGGAGCCCAGTGTTCTCCTAAGTATCCCGTGTAGAGAGCAGGGAAGGTTCTCCCGCTGCACGGCAGAGTCCAGTGGCCCCTCAGTCTGACTACAGACCGACTGATGGAGAGGAGCTGTGGTTCCCTGTCCCAGCTGCCACAGACGGAAGTAGTATCAGACAGGAACCAGAGGGCTTTCAGAGTTTGGAACAAGAGTCTCACAGGAGCATTCCCATGCGGAACGTCCTCAGTCTGAAGCTGTCTTGTGTTTACTCAGGGCTCAAAAGAGTAGGGGGCCAAAGATTGGCTCAGTGGTTCCAGCGCCTGCCTAGAAAGCACAAGGTCCCTGGTTCAATCCCCGGTAAACACATACGACAATATCGGGCGTGGTGATTCACACCCACCAGCAATCAGTACCATATACCTGAGTGCTGAGTATTGTGGATCACTGTAATCCTAGCACTCAGGAGGCAGAGGCAGGAGGATTGCTGAGTTCGAGGCTTGCCTGGGCAACACAGGGAGCTCAGGGCCAACCTGAGCTACAAAGTGAGACCCTGTCTCAAAAAAAAAAAAATTGTTAGACTGTATAGCATTTGGATCTGTGGATCAGCACTGTGGATGCTGAGCTGACAGGAATGTAAGAGGCTGTTTCCTCGCTATTTATTAGAGAGTTTATAACACTGCTGTATAAGAGTGAGTTAGGAAGCACAACCCAGATAATGACCTGTAGTTTTCCCAAAATACTTCACGGTGAAACAAGGGAGGCTCAGTGAATGGAGTTGCTGTGGCCATGCCAGCAAGTAAGCAGATGGGACTGGCCTTCAGGGCCTATTTCATTAGAGACCGAGCTCCTAGTCCGCGTTCCCAGGACACCCCATGACCCAGGACTGGAACAGGGTCGGCTGGGGTCCCTCTCCTGTTTTCCTGCAGACAGACATGGCCCAGCAGAGCTGACCAGGGAGTGAGCAGGACACAGGAAGACTTTTAGAGATGCCTTTTCTGCAGGTCCTGTGCACCTGTGTCTGGTGAAGAGTACTTCGCAGCTATGGGGCTGAGAGTGGACGGGAAGCTGGTGATCCGGACAGGAGGCAGTGGCGCCTGGGCTAAAGCAACTGCCTGGCTTCGTGGGCTCAGGGCAGGTTGACAGATATTTCCAAATTAAAGGCCTGCATGATGTGAGAAGTCTCAGAAACAGCCAATTGTGTGTGGGTGGAAAGCGAGGGTGAATGCGGCACCTCTGACCAAGATTCTGAAACAGCCAGTGCCTTCCATCGATGGTCTGCTATCTGCCAGTACCACAGCCCAGTGCCACTGTGACCTCGTGCTGGGACAGTGCCTGCCCAGTCGGGCAGCAGCCAGGCCTGGCTCGAGCTCTATACCAAGCTTGCGGCAAGGGCTGGACTGTGCTCCCTCAGAGGTGGGAGCCTGGGCGCCTGACCAGAGCTGGCCCAGCAGCCCCGCAGCCATGGTGAAGTCTGACTCCCACAGAGACAGGCTGGACTTAGAGGGCCGAAATCCTGGGAGCAGCATGTGTTTCTATGCGGTCCGCACGCACAGCTTTTCTGGCCATTTGAGATCACAGGCAGAAGCGTGCCAACCTCTAATTCCCAGGCCCCCTTCATGGGCCCCAAGTAGGGGTGGGTGGGTGCCTCGAGGGGTCCCACTCATTAAATAGGCTGGGGAGGGTTTGAGGCCAGTGTCTGAAAACTTGGCCTGCAGAGGCCCCACCCCAAGGCCTGCGAGATGCTGAGTGATGGCAGGAAACTGAAGCCCAGAAAATTCCACAGTACAAAAGTGAACAGAGCCAGCTTCTGACCTTTGCAGTCAGTAGATGCCATGATATTAGGTAAAATTATTCAAATCAGAGCCATTAAGCCCTTTTGATGCCTTTCGCACTCCCTCGATTTGTTTCACTCTCCCTGGATCCTTCTTCTTGAGCTTTTCAACCCCTCTTTCTTGCACACGCTCTTGGTTCTCCGTCTTGGCTTCTGTATGTCGGCCCCTCCCGTACAGCTCTTCCCCGTTCTCCTTCTTACCCTCGTCTCCTGCTATGGCAGCACCTGTCTCGTTCGGTAACTTCTCTGTGGGCCCATTGTCGGTTTCTATTGCTTATTGGATTATGACAAACTCTTGTGCTTCTGTAGAGATAATCATATGCTTATCTCTTTATTCTGCTAAAGGGTGAATTGTAGTGATTAATTTTCAGAGCTGAAATCATCTTGCATCTCCCTGAAAAGGCTCACTTATCTGTCTCACACACACACACACACACACACACACACACACACACACTTTTCATTTGATATCCTTTTTCTTGTGTGAGAACCCTCTAGAGAAGACACTTTTTCTAGTTCCTCTTGCCTCAGTCTAGTTATCATATAGTAATTCTGGTTATACCAAATTTGCCGGGAACTTTCCTTCCTCCTCTACTTACTGAAATAATTTTTGTAGCATAGAAATTATTTCCTCATTTCAACCAGAGATGTGGGTGGGTACAAGCTGGGGATTTCCTGAATGGTTCTACCCTTCTGGGCTTTTCTTCTCTTGTCATCCCCCCACCGGTCTCTGGTTTTGCCAAGATCCACGGTAAAGCCATGGTCATGGACACTCTGGTGAATACACTGCTGCACTGGACATTAGCTTTCTGGCCAAAGCTGCGTGCTCCTGATACCCACTTGACCTCTGCACAGCTGCTCTGTGCACAGTCTCTGTAGTCTACCCTTGTCTTTTGAAGGAAGACTGTATATGTGTTACCAGGTGATGACCAAAGGAAGATTGAGCTTTCCTTCACCCTCATGTTTTAAGTTCTGCCTTTGTGGAAAGAGAATCTGGGCTTGGCTTTCTTTTATTCATCCTTTCCAAGGTCTAACAGCACAAATGGTCATGAATTGTTTTGGAGGAAGAATCTGCAGCTGGTCTTATCTGCGTCCTTCTGTGTGGAATGTGCTTTTCTCTCTGGCCGTTTTAAAATATTCTCAACTGATTCTATAGCAACTGGACTGTGACGTACATTCATGGGGCATTTTGTGCATATGTTGCTTAGGTTTTTTAAAAAGTATAGTGTCCAGGCTTTGTAGGTTTAACATTCTTTCTCTCCTTTTGGCTTCTGATTGCAACAGCACGTAAGTCCCGCCCTCCCTCCCCACTCTGCCCACGTCTGGGGAGCTGGCAGGATACTGGGGTGTCTCAGCTCCACGCCCTCCGCTGTTCCTCCCTCTGCACAGCCAGCACCCAAGACCGGCTGCATCCTGCCCTTTGTGCCAGGCATCTCCAGACCAGGAGGGAACCCGCCTGAGCTGAGTGACACGGCTCTGATCACCCTCACACGCTGAGTAGCATCACTTCTCCACCATTTGCACGCCATTCTGAGTTGGGACCCATCTTTCTATCTTCAGGTAGTTATACTGTAATTTTATCATTTTCACCAAATTAAAAAAATGTGTACTCATGGCTTTCTATTTTTGTGTTTGCCATTTCTCAAAATATTTTTCTATCCCAATGTCACACACAAAATATCTGCAAAAAGTACCATTTGATGTCATCTCCTGGGGCTTGGAGCTTCTGTTTACACTATTTAGGCATCTTTGGCACCTGTACTTCCATTTGTATAATTCCTTTGTCTGGTTTTGAGATCTTTGTCCTTTTCTTCCATTTTATATCATCTGAAACTAAGATCATTCAGTGAACCATTCATTTCAGATGAATTTCAACATAAGAATCCCACTATTCTTTTGTAGAACATCCAGTTATTTACACAATCATATTTATAGTATCAATGAACTCTTTGAACATAGATATCTATGGCACTATCTTTAAGTCTTGGCCAGCTAGTCTCAGAGTCTGTTTTGATGTTTTCTGTCTGCATTGGCTCACTTTAAAATCTGACACTATGTCCCAGGCTCCACCTCTGTGCAGCTGAGTGGTTTTTGATTCTCAGTGGTTACCTTCATACTGAGGGGCTGAATATTGGGTTGTGCTCTGCTGTTTTCTTTGGAGAGTGTTGGAGAAGGAGCTATTTGAGGTTGCCTTACTTATTGCAAACCTGAGTTTTGTGAGGGAAACACCAAGAAACATCTTTCTTCATGTGCTAACTTAACTCTGCCTATATGACGTGGCTCTTGTGCAGCCTCTGATCTTGAGACAAGGATTTAGCAAGGCCTTGTCCTCTGGATGTTTGGATTCCCTGTGTGCACTTGGGGAATCAGTCAGCTTACAGCCTGTCTCTTTCTTCATGGGTCTGTATACATGTTTACTTTATCAATAGAAAACTCGAATACTAGCAATAGACTCAAGGGAACTCTGTGGCATATTTGAATTTTCTTTGTCTGGAGAGTCAGTCCCCTTTGGCATTCTGATTTTCCAGTTCCCTTCATTTAACTGGCACAAACCACTGTCTTCATTCTTAACTGAAAAATTTTTTCAGCTTCTGCTTGAGCTCTTCATTTCTATAAGAGGATTTATAAAATATCTCTAAAAATCGGTGTGATTGTAATACTCAACTTTTTTCTTAACTCAAGGATCACAATTGTAATTTTTCCATTGATCAGTGTGTGGGAAACAGGGGAAGAAGACATAACTAGCACCCTTGCAGTAAGTTCTAGTCCCCTGTGAGTCTGACAGCACAAGGTGAAACAACCAATAAACAGGCAGAAAATGAGACTTAGAGAAGAAGCTGAGCCTGGACCCAACCCATGCTACTCTGGGCAGCAAAAGATGAAATACCCAAGCTTGTCACACTTTCATTAGTACCAAGCTTTCATGCCTATTATCCCAGCATGTAGAAGGCAGGGCAGATGCCAGCAATTATGTAGATGAAATTCCTATAGGGCAGGGCAGATGTCAGCAATAGTCTTTGAGGAATTCTGTAGATCCTGGTGTAATTCTGCCCTGAAGCATCACAGCATGTGGGACATCTGAATCCCCATTGCAACAGAGGCAAAGACAAGAGCCAAATCCCTAAGTCTGTCCACAGGCAGGAAAGCTCAGCCCAGTCACAGTCTGACTGCACAACCACATCTCCCAATAGGATTTTCCCCAACATCAGTGTAGTTTATAAATTGTGTCTATTTTTCCATTTCTTTTAGAAACATAAAATTAATATCAACTACTCTTGCATTGAAAATGGCTTTAAGTTTTCCTTTTAATACATTTTAAAGTTGTTTTAGACAAATGGAGGTTGATTTTTAACTTAAATATTAACCACATTTGGCACTTCCGTTGTGAAAAACTCAGTTTAGCTGGCACTTAAGCTGGCACATACAGCCAAGTTCTAGAGCACTGGGGGGAGCCAGTCACAGCCCAAGTACTATCTGGTCTTCAAAAAGGGTTATTTACTGTCTATAAAGTAATCATAAAATCCATTCCCATTTTATAAATAATAAAATGTAAAATTTTTACATTGCATAATGGAAGAAATTGGATTATTATAAGGGAGAAGAAGAAGGATTATTATAAGAGAAAGGATGAGAAAAAACCACGCAAACTAGATACAGCTAAATTGACAAACCTAAATAAAGTCACAATGGTAAATACCATAGAACAACATGCTTTAACAGGATTTTTCTTCTTTTCACTTTTTCAAATGAATGTATTACATGCACAAAAAGTAACTGTTTAACACACAGTGCTGGAAATTATACTTCTATTGGGAAGAATAGAAATGTAGCAACTTGGCTCCTACTATCTACAAACATTAGCCACATTAGTCACCATTAACAAAGGACTGTGTCCAGTCTTAACTCTTTTGATAACAAATTCTGGGTGAATTCTATTAAATTATTTGAATTTTCATTCAGAAGTAAATGGATTCATTACAGTACAGAGAAGTGATGAGCAGCACACCTCCCCAGGGTCCACGGTCTGACCACTACTGTGGAGGCAGAGTCGGAGAGGCCAGTGCGTCTTGAGGCTGGTGGCCAGCAGCCAGGGTTCCCATGCAGGTGCATCTAGCTCTGTGGAGTCTGCCAAGTGGATATGGGACAGAGACATGGAAGCATCATCAATACCACAGGCCAGTGATGTCTCAGTTCTGAAGTCAGTGAGCTCTTCTCTGATCCACTGCTGGGATCTTACTGTAGTGGACACCATAGTGAATTGCTGCCTAGTATTCCTCCCGCTGCACATGGAGCCCACATTCATTCCAAGGTCTCTTGAAACATCCGACTTCTCAGGGAGCCCTAGGAATGTTTGGGGCCGAGGGCGATTCCCTAAAATCCTTTATGGCACTTTCCTTGAAGAACAATAAAATATTTTTATATTGTTACATATGATACAAGAACATTTGTACATCCTTCTTTTCTATTGTTTGTAGGTAATTATCCAGTGATCGAAGCCTTAGACATCTGGTCACATTTCCAACTTTAACCTGTTAGTCATTTTAATATCGTATAATGTGACCCTGTCTTATATTTTCAGCAATCAAAAAAACTTTTAAAAAGAAAGCAAATGAAACCTCTCCTCGCATCCTAGGGTGATTAATGGGGGAAGGAAATGCTGCAGTGGAGACCAAGGCAGCAAGTCCTGTGCCAGGGAAACAGACGCTGTCCTGCCTCCAGCCATGCCAGCCATGCCTGGCCAGCACACGGCCCTGGAGGAGCACATTCCATCCAAGTCTGCCCCCCGGTCGCACCTCAAGGTTGTGTGCCAGGCCCTGAGCTGTCCTCATCCATAACCCCATGCCCTGCTCTCAAGTGCCTCCAGCAGAGCGGCTCCTGCGCAGCTGTGGCAAGGTGCAGGCATCCTGGCAAGAGAACAAGCATCTCTGTCGAGGCTCTGGCCTGGCCTGGGAGCTGCTGAGCAGACTGGCTGTCTGCAGCCGGCTCCGGGGCCCGAGTGCGGGCTGCCTCCTCCCCTCTCTTTGCCTGCGTGCCCAGGAAGAGCAGCCAGCAGCTGTCCCAGGGGTCGGCTCCGAATGATGCACTGCACAAACATGTATTTCCAGCCTCCTGCATCTTCTAATTTATAATGAGAAGAAAGTTCTGGTCGTATTTCAGACTATGAATAAACTTAACCGATGCCATTGCTTTTATTTTATTGTTTGCTGACTAGTGGCTGTATGTGCTTATGACCTTATGACTCTGTTACACATCTCAAGAACCATTTTATCTGTGATTTTATTTGAAAATTTTAGCAAAAGAGGTGAGGACTGACAAATGTGTTATTTAATCTTTAAAGCTATTACTTCAGTTTTTGTTTTATAAATGAGGAAATCTGTCCTTAAGCATTTCACCTTAATAAATCTGATATCTGAGACAGACCTACCTCCTTTTACCTTGTGGCAGCCCCCATGCATACGTGGACTGAGTACAGCTGAATATTAAAGGGCCTCGCCTCTGCTCTCATGAGCAGTAACTCTACCAAACAGATTGCCAAGGGTAAAAGGAGAGAGAGAAACATCGACATAGTCCCAGTCCTTTCCTGCTGCTATAATAAAATACCTCAGGCCAGGGAACAGAAATTTAACTTAGCATTGCACATTCCTGTTATTTTAGCACTCTGGGAGCCTGATGCAGGAGGATCTCAAGTTCAAGTCCAGCCTGGGCAACTTAGTGACTTACCAAGACCTTGTTTTGAAATAAAATATGTTTCAAAAGGTAGCAACACAGGACATAACTCAGTGCAAAAGCCCTGGGTTTAATTCCCAATAGTATCACACAAAAAATCATTTCTTACAGTTCTGGAGGGGAGACAGTGCAGCCATCACCCCCAATGTTCTTCCCCGATGTCGCTGTGGCCTGTGACTTATGAGGGGCTGTCACAGCCCCGGGATTCAAAGAGGTTCCCCAACGTGCTGCCTCTTCTGGGTTCCAGGGACTGGGGAAGGAGGGGAATTTCCCAAGAAGAGTAGAAGACTCCTTAAGATCCCTGCAACCAAAAAGATTCCCAAGAAGAAGGAGAGAGTGGTTACCCCAGAAAGAGGGGACATGAAGCCAGCCTGGGAAGCAGTGCAGGACAGGCTGCTGTCGGACACTAGGCTCATGGTTCAGGTCCAAAGTCATGAAGCGGATGTTCAGCCAGAGCTTTTTATAAAGTTCACCCCAAATGCAGGTGCGGAATAACAGGAAGAAGAGGACTTGCTCCAGGTTCGACTCCGAGGCTGGACCAGCTGTCACTGAAGGCTGAGGCACTGCAGTCCTGACCCTGCACTGGTGCTCCCAAAGCCCCTGTGGCCCTCCCTTTGCTAGGCTGATGATGCCCACTGCAGGCACCGCAGGAACAGGGCGGACAAGTCCGCTGCGCTGCCTCCATTGCCCCCAACTGTCCTGATGTGGCCGTCTCCAGCGTGCGGGGGACCTGCTCCCCACAACGTCGGCCTCGGGCCCTTCCCTGACTCTCCCCAAGTCCTCCCATCTCACTGACTTCTTGCAATGCAGCCCTTTAGTGTTTGGCCTTGACACAGACCCCTCACCCCCGCAGTGTGGATCGCTGGGGGGATTCGCATGTGGGGTTTTTTTTTTTTTTTTTGAGACAGGGTCTCGCTTTGTAGTTCAGGCTGGCTCTGAGCTCACTATGTAGCCCAGGCAAGCCTCGAACTCAGCAATCCTCCTGACTCTGCCTCCCGAGTGCTGGGATGACAGGCATGAGCCACCACGTCCGGCACTGTGGTATGTGGTATTGATGGCTGGTGGGCGTGAGTCTCCATGCCCAGCATTATATGTGGTTTCCGGGGATTGAACCCAGGACCTTGCGCTTGTGAGGCAGGCATCGGAACCACTGAGCTAACCCTCTGGCCCTCTCATGTGTTCTTACGAGTGTGATGCTCTGTCCTCCCTCAGTCTCCTTTCGTCTTATTTTTCTGTATTATTTGCTATCTTCTTTTTAAATTTTTTCATTATATTTGCGTTTTAAACTTTTTTACCATCTGTTAAATTCAAACATATTTTATTTTAAAATAGTACATATAGCATATATAATATATAAATATATATGCATACAACTATATATATATATATATATATTTACTATAGATAAAATATTTGTGGTGGTGGTGGTGGTAATGGAGACACGGGACTAAACTCAGGGCACTGTTACTGGCTGCATCCCTCGTTCTTTTCTATTCTTCTATATTATGTCAGGTCAGGCAGAGCCTCCTAGGCCATTAAACTGCCCAGGGTGTGGCTGAGCTCATGTCCTGCTCTGCAACACCCCTTCTATGCTGAGGACCCTGGGTTGCGGGGTCTGGTCAGGAGCTCTGTCCTGACACCCACCTCACACGCCCACAGGAACCAGCAGGTGGCAGAGTGGCATGTGAGGCTTGCCCTCGGCTTGCCCTTCACATCCTCTGTCTCCCCCATCCGAAGAGGCATAGTTTCCTCCCAAGCAGCCCCTAGGCCAGGACACCACAGCACCGCCTTCTCCCCAGCTCCCGAGCTCCCCTCCGAGTCTCTCCAGCGTCCCTTGCACTTGCACATCCACGTGGTCACCATCCTTCCCCTACAGCGCAGTTCCAAGGGTCTTGTCAACCCTATGTTGACTTCTGCCAATCAAATTTCCACATAGAATCCAGATCAGTTGCTAGTCTAAAATAGATTTTCTTATACTTAAAAAAAAATTAATATTTGGAGCTGGGGATTTAGCTCAGTGGTTCTGGTGCCTGCCTAGCAAGCAAGGCCTCTGGTTGGATCCCCAGTAACCACATACAACAATACCAGGCGTGGTGACTCATGTCCACCAGCAGTCAGTACCACATACCACAGTGCTGGGTGTGGTGGCTCACGCCTGTAATCCCAGCACTTGGGAGGCAGAGGCAGGAGGATTGCTGAGTTCGAGGCTTGCCTGGGCTACATAGTGAGCTCAGGGCCAGCCTGAACTACATGGGAGACCCTGTCCCAAAACACACACAAAAACGAAACAAAAGTAATATTTGCATTAAGTTAATATGTTTACCCTTCTGGGTAGGAGAGAAAGAGGACCGTAGTTACAGAGTCTCTTCCACAAATGCCACTTACTTAGACTGCTTTGGGACCCACAGGACACTTTTGGACAACCACCATCCTATGATGCCCATGGCCCACTGGCTGGTGAATTGACCATGTACCTTTTATGTTTGTTGCCTCAGAGAGCCGGCAGCCTGAGTGCCACGTCTTCATGCCCCTGAATCTCCTGAATATGGTCAGACCTTGACGGTGCACTTCGTGGCCATCTGCCTCCTCTGTGTGTGTCACTTGGAACCCAGAGCTTCTCCACTGCGAGCCCAGTGCTTCCTCCCAAGTACAGACCACAGTTCTCTCTCCGACTGCTGCTGGAACACCCGCTGCATGGAGCACCCTGTGCTGCTTGCATGGTGTGGCCTGGAGCTAAGCAGTTTCAGCCTTGTCTCCGAGAAGCATGGGATGCAGCAGGAAGGCAGCATGTGAGGCCAGACCCAGAGTGTGGCAAAATTGAAGTGGAGGTAGGAGAAGCTGCTGTGTTCCTGAGGTTAGGAGCAGCACAGAGGGCCTGAGACACACAGGGCTCACAGACTCCACGGTCACCAGCATCCCTGTGATCTGAGTCACCTTACACATATCTCCAGCCAAGACTTTACTGAAGATATGACTCTCATGAAAGTATCATCTTCTCAAATAAACATAAAAAGAACTGCCCGGTCCAACCTGGAATTACTCCTTAATATTCCTGCTTCTTTATTCTATAGAAAAACTTGGGCTCCATGCAGTTGATTTGGTTCAGCACGCCCAAGTAATACCAAGGAGAGGTTTACATCTTCCTACCACTTCCAAATCTTCTCAGAAATATTGTGCAAGTACAGTGATTTAATATATATGAAAGTGTAGAATAAACTGTGAAGAACCGAATCAACTGTGTGAAGAGTCCAGGATTCAACAAGATTATAATGCAAGAAACAATCCTTCAAGGCTAGAGGGACCAAAAATAAACAGAGAAGCAAGTCCTTTCCCTATCAAGAAAACAAAAACACTTTGATCTTGTATTTTTTGTCCTTTTGAGGCTAATATTTTCCTTTCATAAGGCAAGGTGTATTTAATATCATTTCAACCCCAAGGGAGTTTAGAAAATGGGAAACTGGGAATCTTTTGTGAAGGCTGAGAGAGGAAATGTACAGGAGCCGCTCCTCTTGTGTACTGCCAGCCGCACTGTGGACATCCAGCAGTGGAAAGAGGAAAAGACAGAGGTCCAGGGCGAAGTCCACACACAGAGACTCGCTCCTGGGCCGCATTCCCCGGCAGCCTGCGGGCAGCTCCACCCTCATGGGGTACAGCATATCCCAGTGTAGGTGAATTTACCTTCTCTGTGCAGACTTGGGCTCTTGACTTCCACAGTGAAGAAACTGGGGTTAGGGCCCAGGAAGCCCGTGTTCATGAAACACAGATTTGGGGGGCCCAGCAGGTAACCCTCTCCTGAGACTTTGAAACCCTGGAGTGCAGCTTCTGAGGCTGGGTGTGCTGGGGGGTGGGTTAGGGCTCCCACAAGTTCTTTATGAGATGCGAACTTGAGCAAAGCTAATAGATCCCCTTAGATAAGAGTTACTCTTTCAAAGAAATGTCCTTCAACAATAGTTTAAGGCACCATGTCACAATGTTCCCTGCACACTGACGGCCACAGCGGCATAGTTCATCACACTGGGCTTTGGAGGCAGCCTCTGAGCCCCAGTAGGTGAATGGACACAGAAAGTGTGGGGTTCACATGCAGTGGAGTGCTACTCTGCTACAAAGAAGGATACATAGCCTAGGATTTAGCTCAAGTGGTACTGCACCTATCTTGGAAGTATAGGGCCTGAGTTCAATCCCTGGTATCACCACAAAAAAGCAAACAAACAACAACAACAACAAAAAGAAGAGTACGTATGAATATTTGTAGGAGAACAGCTGCACCTGGAGACCTTTAAGTTAAGTGGAATAAAATCAGACCCACAAGATTCCTCTTGTATTATATTCCTCATATTACATGATTTCTCTTGTATTATAAACCAAAGTGTTAATAAATGGAAGAGCAAAATAAAAGGTAACAGGAAACAGAAAGATGGATCTTTTTGCAAAAAGAACGGACCAAGAGATAGAGGGGAGAGGAGGAAATGGAAGAGGACAGAAGCAGAACAGAGAGGTGCTATGTGTGGGCTCCACCTCCCCACGGTGAACGTTACTGGTACGTCCTGCAAACACGTAGTAATAAAAGTAAAAGAATAATTAGCACCAGCTCCATTCTGGTGGCTGGGTAGCTGTCTCCCCGCTGTCCCACCACATGTGGGGACATCGCTATGCTCTCGTCGGTGCTGCCAGTCCACGTACTGGGGCACTGTACCACTGCTGCCCGGGGTCTGACTGGCTGGAAGTGCCGCCTGGGTCCCCACCTGAGGTCATGTGTGGCCAGCACACAGGTGCTAAGTTATGCACCTGTCCAGCCCTTGTTGTGTTGTTTTACTTTGTTTTCATGTTTCAGCAACATAGTTTCTGTCGCTACGATCGCTTCATCCAATTATGCACAGAGCCACTAATAGATATTTTATCAAACAGTGAAGGAGACAGGGACAGAAACTGAGCACCAATGTGGAATTTACAGGGCTTTGCCAATCTCTGGATTTATTACCTCATTTATCTGATAACATCATGATTGGTTGACTGTGTCTCCAGTTTACCGACTAGCAACCAACTTCCACCGCAAGACCAGTGACGCTGGACTAAGGGGTCTAATGGGATCTTCCACAGTGGGGGAGAGAAATCATGAGTGATGGGAGGCAAGTCTTCTCAGAGATGTTGAAGACTTCCCCACACACTGCTAACCGTGGGCAACGGGCTCGTGCTCAGCCACACACCAGCTCTGGGAAAGAACCAGTGGGCCCAGAACTCGGCAAGCTCCTTCTAGCTGCAGCTGTTGCTCAATGCGTCATCCTGTAGCGAAAAAAAAGGCCGGCTGCAAACATGTGAGCCCGTGAGTGAGACTCAGACGCACCTCTGTTATCCGGACTCCCTGACGGCCTCTGACTATCCGGGGTGCAGCTCGCTGAGACACACATTTCCACGTCCACTGGCGCGAGTCATGGGGAGATGTCTCATGAGTGCGCGCTGAAGCTGCTGGCTGTGGGTCCTGTGCTTTGCACAGTCTCCTTTGTTGGCTGCAGCAAGTGAAATAACCTACAGGTGGGTCAACTGCTGCTAAGCTTGGGTTCTCATGGATGCTCCACTGTGGCCCTGAGGACATGCCTTTCCGAGGAGCACAGCTCTCTCTGTCTGTTCCCTGCCACAGAGCGGATCACAGCCAGGAGGTGGAGGTAACTTGTCTAATACTGTGTCTTGCTTTGCTGCATGAGGGCCTCCCCCCGAGTTGTATAGCACCCAGAAACTGCCCTGAACACCGGCACTAGTCTTGGGGTTCTTCTCTTGAGGGTGGAATACCTGAGGGTACTTTTCCCTCATCACCTGCACCTGCAGGATTATCAGCGCGTCTGACCTGCTACTCTGGAGAGCAACCAGACCACCATACAAACGAACTGCTTCCTTTCCGGCAATATTAAACTAGCTATACAATTTTTTAGTTGGGGAAAAGTATATGTAACTCTAGGAAGGGCTCAAAAGCACAATCAGATTTCTTTTAATGAGCTTAAGCTCTAGGGTCTTCATTTGCTGGACTTCAACCAAGAAGTTGTGTGTAATTTTGAGCCTGTAAGATTGCACCCCTTTCTTTTTGGGTCTCCCGGTCTGAATAACGTGCCTAAGTTTCAGGCTCCACAAACTACTGACCTGCTTTTGCTCCAAATCTAGATTCTTATTTCTTCATTTTAACTCTTTGCAGAGCCTTGAGCCATTTTTAGTAATCCAAATCCTTGCCTGCCTTTCCTTCCTGGGAACTGAGCTTCGCTTCCTGATGCCTTCAGCCTCTGTGAGCTTACGACTCCCTCCCTCTGGAAACTGGCTCCCCTGATCTCCTCTCTCCTGCTCCCCTCTCGTCCCTCACCGGCCTCTGGTCTTGAGCAATTGGTACCTTCCACATTTCTGATTTTCCTGTATTACTGAAGGGGGCTGTGCCCTTGCGTCCCATCTAATTTCCATGCCCATCGCCTCTGCATCTAGAGCCTTGCTAAAGGTGGCAATAGGGTAACTGAGACCGTCCTCATGGACCACCTACCCTTAGGCATGAAGAGCTACCTTCCCACAGTCATGTGTGTTCACCATTTCTGTGGACTGATACGGATGATGTTCTGGGGTTGTGCTACTACATAACCTGCCGTCTCAACACCGCATGACACAAAGGCAGAGGTGAAGGGGGTGCCTGGCCTGTGACCTCAGGCAGGCTTAGAAATGCTCTTCCAAAGAGGAGCATTCTTAGCAACAGCGAGATCAGCTTTTCTGTCTGGTGAGGTCTGCCTGACGATGGGTCAGAGCTGGGTCAGTCAGGACACACCAGTATCCAGTGGTGTCTCAGGCCTGCTCCTCACATAGGCATATGAGACACGCAGGTGTCCAAGACTCACTGCTGAGGCTATGTGGCACCAGCCTTCTTTCAAAGCTGTGGGACATGAAACTTTGCCATATCAAACATGCTATCCTTTTCCTCTCCTTTGTTGCTCCCCGGATTCCCGTTTGCTCCTAAGTTCTGCATCTAGGGAAAAGGTAAAGAGGGATCTGGCCTGAAACTTTGTTTCTGATCAATTGCAAAGAAGTCCCTGCATCTGTTGAGCTCAGCTAGTGAGCACTGTTTATAAAACAGGGAATGGCTAACCCTGTAACCGTTTTAATGACCCTAAAATAAAGTGCTTACAGCAACATCTGTCTCAGCAGCTGGGTTCGCCGCTTGAGTGGGCCGAGCGACACATTGGGACAAATTCTGTTCTCTCTTTTGACAGAAACAATTGCAGCAGATCATTTTTATCGTAATCAATTTAGGTACAGTTTCTTGGAAACCATCTGTGTAGTGTTCATAGACTGTGCTTAAGAATTTAAATGTGTATATTTTTGGTTGCTTGATGTAGCATCTGCTAATGGCCACATAAGTTCTACTTTTTATGCGGAAAGCTGTTTTCTTGTAAAGGGATTAGTAGAATGACTACTTGATTTTATCCTTTTAACTACCCAGTAAGCTGCTACCATTTGAATGACACCCGCCAGAGAGAGTTAGTAGTGGAATTAATCTCTTAAAAAGTATAAAAATAAAAACCGGAGTTGAATTTGTGAGATCAACCAAGCCTTGGTGGAACATTCTGTTGGATTCTTTCCGCTGGCTCCTAATTCTAAAGTACTATGGCCGCGTATGGGAGATTGAGAGTAAAGAAAAGTGTGGCTTTTGATAATGATTCTTCTCCTTGCATTTTCATTCAGCTTTTGTCAGTGGCTTTGTAGCGATTAGTTGAGGAACTCTGTAAAGAAATAAAATGGCTAACGTGCCAGCAGTTGCTTTAGCTTTGAGAATAATTTTAGAATCATATTAAAAGATAATTGCTCCTAAAATTCTAGATAATGAAAAGGGAGCGGCTCTATGCAGAGACAGGGGGACTGTTTCAAACGTGCCGTCAGCTGTATTTTTAGATTGCGGGCACTCTGCTGTGTAAGTCAGCCTTCCCAACACATTTTGAAAAGAGATTGCTGGCCTTGCTTGAGAATTACTCTTGAATCTAGCAAATATGGCACTATCTGGATAATCTAGCATAAGACAGAGGATTCCATGGTTTGGTAAAATGTCTTTTTTGCTCTGGTATCAGACATGCTTGATCTCTTCTCCTCTGAAAGATTTAGGACAAAGACAAAACTAACTAGATAGCCAGCTGGCCAGCTAATTAAATGAACAAAACAACATCAGAATTTAAGTCTTAGGAGATAATGCAACCCTAACAGTTACATAATTCTGATTTTCATTGAAGAGGACTGTGAGCTTTATATCCACTGTTATGAATGCATAGTAAGTGCCTGGTATGCATGTGTGACGTGCTGGTTATAGGGCAAGTGGAACATGGTCCTCCTGGGGCCCAGCTCCCAGAGGGGAACTTGTTTCCCTGCCTGTGGGTGCTGCTGGGGGTGGGGGCTTAGTCTGGCACAGCACCCACCTGATCCCTTCACTAATTTCCCTTCACTTCCCTCTGGTGACCAGTCTTGGTTTGCAAAGGAGTCACAGAGGCCTTCAAGAGTAGCAGGTGATCCTAGAAACCAACTATTGTTCATTAGGCAGGTTGTGTGGCTTTGCATTTGTTAACTGAGCTGCTAACAGAATGTGCAATTAAATTACTAATAAAAATACTTCATTACTAGTTTCTGTCCCTGATTTGCAAGCCATATACTCACGAGGGCATGAGAATAGGAAATAAATAGGGGGTTACACAAGGCTGAGCTCACAGTACCACTCAGTGGTGACAGCTCACACTCCCCAGGTGTTTCAACTGCAGATAATTCCAGTGCATTTCTAGAAATGCATGGGGATCAGGATCTCGGACCGCTGGTGAGTCACTCAGCCCAGCAGCTACCCTTGGCTCCTTAGTCTAGAGAAATTCTTTGTACCAAACTAAGGATCAGCTAAATTATCTCAAACTCCATTAGATGTGAGAATTCTGTCCTGCATTTTGAAAGTTGTGCAGATGTTAGGAACATCAGTTCTGTAACATCTTTCCACCACATCTGTAAGATTCATACTATACAGACTTAATACTCGTGGATATAACAAAGACAAAATGCACACCAAGAGGGAAAAGGAAATCACACACACACACACACACACACACTCTCTCTCTCTCTCTCTCTCTCTCTCTCTCTCTCTCTCTCTCTCTCTCTCTGAGGGTTCTCAAGGCTTGTACAAATACACAGCGATATACAAGAAGTTAAGCAGCGCCTAAATTGCTTCACCTAGATGGATGTGTGTGTCTGTGTCTGGATGTGTATGTCAACATTCAGTCACAGTCCTGGGGCAGCTCCTCTTCCTGGGCACAGGAAGCAAGGTCTCTCCCCTGCTTTTGTACCTGGTTAACTGTTAAACCTCAGCATCTTTCGGGACACAGGAGGGTTGACGCAGTGAGATGGCTTGGGCACAGGTACCACAGCTCTGCATTCTTCTCAGTGGAGGACCTGAAACATGCTCCCAGGAGAGAGAGGCCCGCGTGGGAGTGTCCCCGAGAAGGACACTCTCTCACGGAGGCCTGTGAGCTGGCTTTGGTTTCTCAGCTGGCGTCTGTCTGAGTCTCCTGAGGCCTCGGGAAGTATGTCAGCCATTCCTCCCGCTGAGGTCTGGAGACACCAGTGATTCGGAGTGAGTGGGCTCCATGGAGGCCCCTCCCTGGGGTTTGGTTCTGTGTGGTTTCCACACTGCACAGAGCAGCAGTTCCTGGACAGAAGTGCAGGATGGGGCTGAGCCATCAGAGATGAACAAGCGCGCAGGCATTGCTGTTGCTCTGAGAGGCGTGAGAGCTGTGGCCCAAGAGGGTGCAGGGGAAACTTCCCCACCGGGGGCGTGGTGAGCCTCGGGTTCTGTCCCGCCAAGCTGGGCCTGAGCTCTCCGATGCTTCTGTGTTTCACAGAGCTCTGGCACGTGCCCATTGCTTGTTTTATTTTCAAGGCTCTTTTGATGGTTAGTTTGGCTGGTGACTTGTCCGTGGTTCTCTTTCGCCAGCCATTGACTAAAGCAATTCAATGAACAGGCACGTGCTATGAAAGCGGCAGTGACGTCACAGTTCTGCTGAGACCCAGACAGCCCCAAACCCCAAGGGCCACAGTGTTAGGGACACAGAAGCCAGAAGGCAGGAGCCGGGGGCTCAGGACAGGGCTCATTTCAGAGTCTCTGCAGACTTGAACTTCCAGGTCAGTTTCAGGGTCTGTGAAGGGCAGTAGATCCCTCTGTGCCATAACTGGTGAGGTTTTGTGTGGCTGTGCATTGGTCCACATTAGGCCGCTCCTTCCTTCCTTCCTTCCTTCCTTCCTTCCTTCCTTCCTTCCTTCCTTCCTTCCTTCCTTCCTTCCTTCCTTCCTTCCTTCCTTCCTTCCTTCCTTCTTCCCTTCCTCTTTCTCCCCCTTCCTCCCTCCCTTTCTTCCTTCCTTTCCCTTCCTCCCTTCCTCTTTTCTTCCTTCTTTCCTTGATTCTTTATTTTGTTCTCTGTTTTCTTTTCTTCCCTTTCTGGCAGCGAAGAGCTCGAGTTTAACTATCTTTGTTCGGGTCTCCTGCTTCCTCCTCCTTAGGGCTCCAACCCCTGTAGCGCGAGCGACACAGTGCGCTGGTCACTGGGCTGGGCTGAGCCTGGTCGCTCGGTCAGGGCCTCCCCCAGGTCCAGAGCGCGCATATCCGCCTCCCTGCTGCAGGTTGCCAGCAGGTGGGTTGGAAGGTGAAGAAAGTCGTCCAAGGTGATCTGGTCGAGCAAGGGCAGAGACGGCGGGGCTGGGGCGCTGCGACTCTGCTCCTCCCCCTTCATCTCGCACCTCCCGCCCCCGACTGCGCCGCGCAGCTGGGAATGAGTTGCGCAGTCGGCTCCGGGAGCAGGGAGGTGACATGTGTGCCCGGTGCGCACAAGCGTGAGCGCGAGATCCGGGAGGGCATGGCTGGCCTCCAGACACCTCCAGCTAGCGTTGCCGTGGGGAGACACAGTCCCAGTGCTGGCAGTTCTGACTTTATGTGCAAACTGCTGATGTTTTTAAACACTGCCTCAAATGAAAAATGGCGGTAGGGTATGAGCAGGCGTGCTTATCGGTCTGATGGGGGCCATGGGTTACCAGTTTGAGAGCCCCCATGCGAGGGAGGAGGCGCCTCACACTGCCTTTTCTCATTTTTTTCTCAGTTCGCTTCGTTTGAAGCCATTCCTTTTCCAGCCCTCCTGCCTACAGCAACATCTGCTCTTCTCCCTCTGACCTACTTTTGTTGGAGCCATTCTCTTTGTGGTGATGTATAACGCTGCGCTGCATTTAGGCCAACTTGTGTATCTTGTGAGATCCCAGTCGAGTCGCTGCCACCACAGAGCCTCCCGGCCTCACCCAGTCGGGGGCCCCAGCATTCACCAGGAGGCTGCGTTTTTGGTGCTCAGAGGCCGCCCTGGGGTGCACGGGAGGCGCGCTCGGCCCCGCTGCAGGCCAGGCCATCCAGAAGAAGACCTGAAGTTCAGGCCTCACCTCTAGCAGTTCTCATTTAATTGGCCTCAGGTGAGAAGTGGAATTTTTGTTTTGTTTCTGTTTTGTACTCCCAAAGTGATTTTAACTTGCCAGAGTAGAAAAATATTGAGGTGGTTAATTTACCCATGGGTATATTTTGATTAATCAGTTAGACCACAGTTGCCTAAAGAGACAAAGAGTAGAGAGAGTGTTTTATGTTTCTATTTTCCTCGCAGAGTAACCCAGGTGGCACCTTATGGATGGAGTCCACGTCCATTGGGGCACACATTAGCCCACGGGGCCGTCTCCCATGAACGCCAGCGAGCTTCGTTTCTGCATATGCTGCTGTTACTCTGTAACTTCCTGCACCACGCTCTCGGAGTTCTCCCAGTTGTGAAGCACAGGACTGTGTGACGTGGTCCAGAGCAGGAGCTGGGCTCGCTGCAGCGGCAGCTGCTCCTCAGTGTTGTGTGGTCGCCGACCCTGGATGGAAGGGGAAAGGGCTCCTGCCCTCCTTTGGCCCAGGGCTCCTCTCCTGCCCAGAGATCCTGCTCTGTTGGCTCCAGTAATATAATGCATTCCAAGAACAGAGAAGAAATGTCAAATGAAGTCTAGATGTGTACATTTATTTCAAAGTTACCACTAATAACAAAAATTTAGTAGCCAAAATACCCTACACCTGATGGCAAAATATTTAGGTATAGCCACTGAATACTACTTGCAAAAATCTTATTGGACCAGGATGCAGATTAAACTGAGCTTCTAATAATAAATGCATTTCTTCCTTCATACATTCACCCAAACACCTCTTCAGTGACTCATCAAGACACCATGTCTGGAATTGAATAGTCCATGTGTGGTGAATGCTGTGAAGCATGGCTGCTATTAGGAAGGTATCTTTTACAAATTTTGAGTCATATTTCTCAATGGACTTCAGGAAAAACTACTGGATTTGTGTGTGTGTGTGTGTGTGTGTTTTATCTTGCTTCAATAGTTTCATGATAGTTAAAATAGTTTTTGAAAGTTTCATCCAGTTCTACTTTCTGAAAAATTTATGTTGATAGACTGGATACTTTCCAGTTTGAATAAGGCTGGAAGCAACATCACTCCTGGGTTCATCTTGAGCAATAGCTCAGTATGAAAGCTGTCTACTTAGAGAAGCCCATGTGTACATGTGTGGGCTCTGCTTCCAAGGTTCTACTTTAGACACTTCAAGTTGGTGTCTGAAAGTCACCTAAGTCAAAATACCCAAGAGACCACTGGCTTTATGAATGCAAAGGTGGAAACTACTCACTGGAATCACTAGTTTTGATTCACCAGAACCCAAAAGTTGTGTGAAAACCAGTGAAGAGAGCACCAGAAACCATTAGACAAAAGGCAAACACTTCAGAACAAAATCAGATACTTGATATTTGGGAGGAATGAGAGGATATAATTTTTTTGCGTCAAAAAGTGACACTTTTTCAAAGAAAAAAAAAGGAAAAGAATTGGTGAGATTCCATCCCTTGGCTCCCTTCTCTCCCTCCTCCAGCTGCTCCTCCGCTCCCAAAAATTGAACTCTCATTAGGGCCAAGCAGCAGGACAGCCCCTCTCAGATGAGGTCAGCAACATTAAGAGGCATCTCTTCAATGGAGGTGTTGTAGAAAGTCTCAATGTCTTGAAGAGTCCTTTTGTCTTTTTCTGTCACCATGTTAACAGCCATGCCCTTTTGGCCAAAATGCCCACTGCCACCAATTCTGTGAATGTAGTTTTCCCTGTTTGTGGGAAGATCATAGTTGATGACTAAAGAAACCCGCTGGACATCAATGCCTCTGGCCAGCAAGTCAGTGGTAACCAATACTCTGCTAGAGCCAGACTGGAACTCCTCATAATCACATCTTGTTCCTTTTGGTCCATATTGCCATGCATGGCAGAGACTGTGAAGTCTCGGGCATGCATCTTCTCAGGAAGCCAATCAACCTTCCTTTGGGTGTTAATGAAGATGACTCCCTGGGTGATAGTCAGGGTTTCATACAAGTCACACAATGTGTCCAGCTTCCATTCCACTTATTCCACATTGATATACAACTGGCAGATACCCTCCAGGGTCAACTCTTCCTTCTTGACAAGAATCCAAATGGGGTCCCTCATGAACTTCTTGGTCACCTCTAGCACATCACAAGGCATTGCAGCTGACAACAAAACCACCTGAGCTGGGTGTGGTGGCTCACACCTGTAATCCCAGCACTAGGGAGGCAGAGACAAGAGGATTGCTGAGTTTGAGGCTTGCCTGGGCTACATAGTGAGCTCAGGGCCAGCCTGAACTACAAAGTGATACCCTGTCTCAAAAAAGACAAAAAAAAAAAAAAAAAAAAACCACCTGAGTGTTGCTGTTGAGCTTTTGGAATATGTCGTAAATCTGGTCCTTGAATCTGTGGCTCAACATTTCATCAGCTTCATCTAACACAAACATCTTGATGTATTTGGGAGACAGGTATCTCCGGTTAAGCGTATCAAATACTTGGCCAGGGGTTCCTATGATGATATGGGGAGCTTCTATCTGAAGCTTCTGTACTTCAGCATGCATATTGGTGCCCCCAGTACAGGCATGACCCGAGGCACCCATGTAATCTCCTAAAGCCATGACCACCTATTGTATCTGCTCAACCAATTCTTGAGTGGGGGCCAGAACCAAAGCCTGGGTAACCTTTAGGTCTAACTCGATCTGCTGCAGAATGGATATGGCAAATGTAGCTGTTTTCCCAGTTCCAGACTGGGCTTGAACAATCACATCATAACCCTTGATATGAGGAAGAATGGCACACCGCTGGATGGCAGAGGGTTTCTCAAAACTGTAGGTATAGATGCCACAGAGGAGGGACTCTGAGAAGTTCATGTCATCGAAGCTGTCAACAATCTCATTCCAATTACTTTCAATGATGCCTTCGGGTTCCATCCCATCTGGGCCATTGTCTGGATCAGGAATCCTGACTTGCAGACATGATCCTTAGAAACAAAGGATATAAATTTTTGTATGTGATTCACTCATGCATTAAAGATAATAGGTGATGATGCTATTTTATTCCACTTCATTATAGTAAGGGCTGAATCCAGGGGCTTTGTACTGAGTTACATCCTCAGCTCTTTCATATTTTATTTTGAGATGGGGTCTCACTATGTCTTAAGTATCCTAACTGGACTGAGACCCTCAGAATCTTCTTGCCTCAACCTTCCAGAGTGCTAGGGTTACAGGCAGGAGCCACTGTGCCCAGCATTTAACGATGTAATTTTTAGTATCTATGAGACTTGGGTTATTGCCATACCTCTCAAGGATAAGTGTTTTCGATCAGCTCCGAGCCAGACCAGATGGCGAATGGTCTACAATCTGATCACCTCCAGCACTGTCTCCAGGGAGACAGTGGATTCCCTCATGTGGATTTTGTGGGTCAAGGTCAAGTTTGATTTTGACATGGGGATCTCTGTTCACTGACAGTCGAAGGTGAGAAGCCTAAGCTTCCTCCCACAGTCACTCTCTGACTCATGAAAGACTTTGAATAGCACATCCCAAGTTGACCAGTGTGAACGTTTCATAATCTGTTGGCATGTCTAAAATGTTGGTTTCTTCGTGAATGTTTGTGCTCTAGCCTTCATACCTAGTGTTAAATGCTAGGGTGTGTCCAACTGTGCCCCACAGTGGTAAGGCCACCCTGCTGCATCCTTGGTTTCCACAGGGCACTACTCAGTGCCCAGGAGACGTGGCTCACAGCCCTGTGGAGGTGCTTTTGCTTCCTGTAAAAATGTGTGTTTAGGGCCAGACATTTAGCTCAGTGGTTCTGGTGCCCACCTAGCAAGTACAAGGTCCCTGCTTTGATCCTTAGTAACCACTGGCCATGATGACTCACACCCACCAGCAATCAGTACCACACACCACAATGCCAGACATGGTAACTCACACCTGTCATCCCAGCACTTGGAAGGCAGAGGCAGGAGGATTGCTGTGAGTTCAAGGCTTGCCTGGGCTACATAGTGAGCTCAGGGCTGGCCTGAACTACAAAGTGAGACCCCGCTTCAAAAACAAAAAAGAAAAAAAAGTATGTCTGGCTTTCCTTAAAAGTCATATGTGGGGAAATGTGTTGTTTACCCTAAGCAAGTGGCTTTCCCAGGGCAGGAATTATCTTTAGATCCTTTGCTTAGGAAGTAGGATTCATCTCCAAGGTCAGAGTGCACGAGTGGGAACATGGACAGCAGCTCTGGGAGTCAAGCTCATGACAGACTCTGCCTTGGTCCCTTCACTTGGCAGGAAGCTCGGAGAGCCACCCCTTCTCCTCCCTGCCTCCCTCCCTCCTCTCTCCTCTTCTCCCCTTTCCTCCTCCCTCGCCTGCTCCTCCTTATGCTCCAGAATATCCTTGAGAATAAATGAGCAGGGACATGCAAAGTGCTTAAACAGAGCCTAGCTTGCAGCATGGATTTCAATAAATAATCATGATCATTATTAGCCAGAGAATGACAGAAGTCATGAACATACTTCCTATTTTTGGTTTGGCTTAGGGAGGATGCTCATGAGTAAACTTACAGTTTGAGAGAAGGAACTATGCGTGTGCCCTGTGGTCTGAGTGTGCATGAGTGTGCATGTGTGTTGCTTTCCCTGCCCTCTTCCTTTTTGCATGTTCCAAAGCATTACTTAGAGCCTCTCGATTTTTCATCCATTAAAAAAATTCTTTTTAATTTTTCCATATTTTCTGAAGGATGAAGAAGAAACAGGATATGTCTGTGTTCAGATTTCTATGGCTTGCAGGGTTTTGATAACCAGGGAGAGCCCTGTCCATTACCCTGCCAAGAGTGCCCAGGGAGAGAGGTGGTGGGATGTCATGAATGACCAGGACTGCTCAGCATCTCAGAAGCCATCTTCCTTCTCTTCCCAGCAGCCTCACTGGTTCTGGTGGGGAGATGTTGTCAAGAGCTGAAAATCTCCAGAAGGAGCCAAGTGGGGCATTGTGGGAGGAAACAGCAGGAGGCAAAGCACTTGCCTCTGATAAATTGCTGTTAGGGTGTAGATCTATAGTGTCTCCCCAGAGTCTCTTTGTAGCAATGGTATTGAATCGTGGAGCAATTTATCCATGAATTCATGGGTTCATTCACGAATGGGTTTAGAGCTGACTGTGTTGTGGGAGGTGGGGCCTGGCGGAAGGAGTCACTAGGATGACCTGGAAGGGTCCATTCTTGTCTGGCCCCCTTCCTTCTCTCTGCTTCCTGCTCACCATGAACTGAGCCACTCTCCTCCACCAGGTCCTTCTGCTGTGATGCTCCTGTCTTAGAGCAGCCGACCATGAATTGAGCCCTCTGAAACATTAGCCAAAATAAATCTTTCCTCTGAGAAGTTGTGTTTGTTCCACCAACTAGAAAGTGGTTAAGCTGATCTCCCTAGACATAAATTCTCTTGAAATGCTTGTGGGAAAGGCACAGGGTTAGGTCAAGATGGTTTCAGGGGAAACACATCTGATCAAGACCTGAAGAGGGACATCTGGCCAGATCTTTCCTGGAGTTAGACCTGAATCAGATCCCTTTCATTCTCCAAGCTCTGTCTGCTAAGAGGAGCATGTCACGGATGGCCTTCCATGTCTACAGGATTGGGTGTAAAATAAAGACCTGATTTTATATCTTCCACATACAGGAAGGGCCCATTTGTCTCCATTCTGCTCAACATCACCCACCGCTTGACCATGATTGTTTCTGCAGGGTGATTATTCCCAGCTGAAACCTAAAACTTCTCCCAAAAATGCAGGTAGAGCAGCCTTCTCCACACTGCTCAGAGGGATGAAGGGAGAGAAGAAAAAATGAACTCTCCATGTAGGAAATTGTGCAGTAGAAATCCTTGCAATTGTCCCTGCCTCTGTTCGCTTGCCGCCAGCCTGGCTAAGGGTCATTAGCTTAATGAGCTATTGTATTTTTTCTCTTTTTCTCTAAAAAGTCTGCTGAAACATCCTCCCAGGAGCCAAATGAGGAGGCGAAGAAGTAAACAGCAGCTGAGAGCTGAGGGAGCTTAGCCAGAGAGCTTGTCAGCTCAGGACGGGTGTGTGTGTGTGTGTGTGTGTGTGTGTGTGTAAGGAAGTAAGGGCGGACAGGGGCACATAAAGGAAGAGGTCTCTAACTCCCCTGTAGAAGGCGCTTGTGCTACAGGAGGATCTGGCTTTTGAAAAAGATGAGAGATTAAAGCAAAGGTAGAAAGTTATTTCCTGACCAAAGTGATTGAAAAGTTATGGAATAAGCCAGGTATCCCGTTGTGCAGCTGTGACCCCTGCACATTGAGAGATGAGGCAGGAGGATCACAAGTCTGAGAGTAGCCTGGGCATTTTAGCATATTAAAGAGCTTATCTCAGAATTTATAAAAAGGACTAAGGATGTAGCTCAGTGTGAAAGCTCTGGGTTCAATCCCCAGTACCACACTCTCAGAGAAATAACGACCTATTCCCCATGAATGGACCTTATATGGCATTGACCAGGTAGGACATCTGAGTTTGGTTCAAAGCAGAGGAATAGTTTACTGTTAGCAGACATAGCAGGTGCCTGGTAAATGAGCACTGAATTAATCAGTGCACATATTTGGGATCCCAGGAGAGCTCGCCCCACTCAGAGCTCACCAAATTCTACCCCAAACGTCTGCTGTCCATCTCTACCCAGGAGCAGTACGTAACCTCTTCAGAGTCTCTAATCCACTTTTCCTCAGAATACTTCCTACAATATCTTAATAATAGCATAGGCTCATTGTACGACATTTGAAAACTGAGAAAAATACAAAGAGAATCAAAATCCCATGCAGCCTGACAGTTGTAGGACTGTGGTATGAAAATCCTGTTTGCCCCAGGTACAATCTCCAAGACTGCTTCTGAACCTCTCATGACATCATAGCAGCACATTTTACCACATTATTTAAGGTAAAGAGCCAGCTCTGCTGAGAAAGTGCAGGGGCGAGTTTAGTTGTCCCAGGTGCCAGGCGTCATTGTATGGTGCATACCCCTTTGTGTCCTCCGGCCCTTCGCAGTCATGGTAACTAGGAGAGGAATTATGTGGTGAAAGTCTGAATGTGCTCAAAATATGTACACAAGGGTGCGCATGTATGTGTGCACACAAATACACACAAGGGTGCACACGCATGCACACACACACACACACACCAACACTCCATCTGCTTTCCAGAAAAGTCACGCAATTTTATTTTCTCCTAAGATGCACAAACACACTTATGTCCTCCATCTTCTAGCCCTGAATATTAAGATTTAAATGTGGTCTCTTTTCTAACTCAAAAGGTACGCAGTGGTATTTCACTGCTTAAATGAGAAATGCTATTTTGTGCAGATGGGTCCTGGACCGGGAGGTACCCCAGGGCTCAGTCCTGAGGGCAGCCAAGGGGGACAGTGCTGGACGGGCCTCCTCTGGTCTCTGGACCATCACACCCAGTGAGGGCCTGTGGCTGGCAAGCCTCCTTTCCCAGCAGCTGTATCTGCCCCTAAGACTGAGGCTGGGGCAGGAGGCTCTGGGGCCAAGACCCTGTGGACGTTCTGCTGGCTTTGCACCAAAAAAGGCCCAACTTGAACTCAGGGCTTCTCTTCCTCTGCACCGTGCAACCAGCAACACTTCTTCCAGAGAACGGTGCTGTCCACCGCCGAGTTCTGGCCCCTAACCGGGCTCGCTCACACACCTCTTTGCCTGTCCTGAAACGCGTAGAGGTGGAGACCCCGTCTCGTGTGCCCTGTGCTGAGCGGAGGGTCTGCGGCCTCACACACAGCACAAGGCAGAACAGAGTGCAGCCTACAGCATCCCCAAAAGTTTCCCATCCCAGGCAGCTTCCTCTTGCTCCCCTCTGGGCCAGGCTGCCCCACTCTGGCTGAGGCGCAGGCCCTGCAGATGGCCTGGAGTCCTGGGCAACCTTTCTCCCTTTTGGAAGGCATTTCTCACGTGCAGTTCTGGGGCCGGCAACTTTCGCCATATGTTGAGTGTCTCTGCCTCTGTGATCCCAGCCATATTAATGTGATAAGTAGAGCCAGTGTTTATATAGAAAGGCAGCTTCTAGTGCTTTGCAGGAGTGAGTTACTGTATCTGGCCTGCACTGCCAGTCTGGGGATAGTCTTCCACTTTAGATTTTCGGACAGATTGGGAGGGAGAAGGGAAGGGGGAGAGAAGCAGGGGGAGACCGAAGTGTAACGGGAGTGGCACGCGGAGGAGCCCTCTGGCTGCAGCACCAGCCTGGCTGTGGCCGCGAGCTGCTGCCTTCATTCGCATGTACTGGTCCCGAGCTTCCGTTCCACCTGAGATGACTCCTGGAGCCTCTGCTCCTCCCCACGGTGGGACTGAGCAGCATCCACAGCAGGAGCTGGAGGGGCATAATGGACTGTTGTTTGACGACTTTCTCCAAATTTCATAAAGAGATAATGATTCTAACCATTCGATCCTGTGACATTCAAGCAAGAGAACATGGAATAAGTTTAGGACAATGTTTTGTGCCCAGTGCGGCCAGGCTGATGAGCGTAGAACTAGATGAGGTCTTTCCAAGCAGACGCGAAGAGCCAGGTGAACAGCCTCTGAGAAGCACCCACAGTGGGTCCTCGCACACTGTGCCACTCTGTCCCCAGCACTGCTGTCTTCCTCCCAGCATCCGTGATGGCCCATCCTCCATCTGGGCCCTTCTCTGGGACTCAGCCCTCCAGGGCGGAAGTTCCCGTGGCCTGTCAGCTGCACCCAGCACATGCCCAGCAGTGGGTCACAGGCAGGCACAGCTGCTAAAGGAAGCTCTCCAGGATGGTCTCCAGTCCCCATGTTTGTACCCAGCACCTAGATTTGAGTCGGGTACAAAGCATACAGTTGGCCCATGAATATGAGGAGTATTTGAAACATATGATGACTATTTACATTTTTAAGAGTTATTACAACAAAAGACATACTGCAGTTAATCCCCCTCAGAATCCTGTCTCACTCGGAACATCCAGCCCTCCCTGGTTGCCACTTCCTGCAGCAGCTCTGGGTGTTGTCTTTCATGAGTGTCTTTCCCGGTACAATAGAAAATGCTACACCAAGTGCCATCCAATGGAAAGGCAGCTAGCAAATATGTGTTGCTGGGTCCCCATCCAGCTTATTCATAGTGTGGGACACTGCGTGACTTCCAGCTCTTCCACAAAGTGACCATGAAAAGGAGACGTTTTGAATCCAGCCAGGACACGGATGCAGCCAGGATGGTGCCACTAAAGACCCTCAGGAAAGAGGACTCTGGAGCTGCTTCGGGTAGTGGGAAGGACGGTAGAAGATTGTGCTCAAGGCCACGGGAAATCTTCAAGAGGAGTAAGGGCAATATACCTTGTACTGTAGCAGGTTTTTAAACCATATAAATATTTGCCATATCTTTCAAACTCATCTTGCAAGAGAATGAATGCATCAGCCAGGCAGGAGTGGCTAACTCCCATACCCACTTGCTTCCTGCCACTTTCTTGTGTGTCTGGAAGAGAAAAGAACTGATGCCTTCTATGGCATAGCAGTGCTGTCTGCAGGGTGCTTCACATCTGCTCTCACGGTGGGTTCCCTCTGTGGCCCGATGCAGCGCATCAGGCTGGCAGCAAAGGAGGATTTCTAATGCACAGGAGCTGGGCTGGGGCTAGAGTCATGTTGCACATGAGGAAACAGTGGCACTGTGGCCAGCTTTCCACTCTCTTCTTGTCTAAGAGGGTCTGTCACACCAGGGTTCCAGTCACCTCCCTGTAGCCTCCGTCCAGTCAACACTGCACAGTGATAGTATTTGTGGTACCAGTGGTCTAAAAAGAGCATAAGTAAAATGTCCTCCTTTTGTTTCCTGCTGAGATTGCTGATCTCCACTTCTAGATAGCAAGGTGTGGAGATTCACTTCCTGGATTTCAAGCATCCCAACTCCATCCTGGTGTGAACGAGACCGCAGGAGCTTCTCCGCATGTCCAAGGTGCTCCCTGCGGTGACTGCCCCCCAGGCTGAGCTCTGGTATGTGCTGCCTTCCCTCCAATGTAGGAGCTTCCAGCTTCAACTATGGAGTCCGGGCTGTTCACCTCGAAACCATCCTTTCCCGTTGAAGATGGTGATGCCGAGACAGTTTATCTTTGCAGAAACTGCTGCACATGAAGGATCCCTAAGTGTACAAAATGACTGTCGTCTCTCCAAGGTGCTTCTCTTGGTACTGGGCCGAGATGTCACTCAGGGCCAGAGGGGGCAGGAAGAGCTCCGCAGGGCCTCGCCCAATCCCAGCTGCCCCGATTTTGGATGCCCTTGTGCACACTGGCCACTTTGAGTGCCCACCAGTCACCTGGGCATGTCTGGGTGCAACTCTGTGCCCAGAGCTCTTTCCAGCTTGAGCAGTGCCCACCGTGGCCTGCAGAGTGGAACTGCCCCCTCCCCAGAGGCACGAGAGCCTCACACAGGAGACAACTCTCACTCACCTTCCAAGTCCAGCCACTGCTCAGTCCGGTGTGATCTCCGGGACCCACTGCCAAAGCAGCCATCCGTCTGTCTGTCCATCCAGAGAAGACATTGCCTCATGGACCTCATCCTGCAGCCTGAGGACAACACCTGAAGACAGCAGAGAAATTTTGCATGGGAAATATTCATAAAAATTGTAAAAATGCAGAATTAGCTTTTTCTTCTAGTTATAGGTGAAGAAAAACACACATGAGAAGACTAGACTATTTGATAGCAAATCATCTTGTCTTCAAGTTAAAACCCTTGCCCATGAATTTTATGTAGCACATAAGAAAATAATGCTTAAAATTCCTATCTCATTCCAGCAGATTATATTAGGCAATATGGCATCGATTTGTCCCATGTAAGAGCTTTCTGTTATTTGATGTATTTAATTCTGTATTTTATAATTAGCAACCCAGGTTAAAGAAGGCCTCCAATGGAGTACTTTTTCTAAAGACTCTATATTTTTCATTAATTCAGCTAACAAATACCGCCCCATTTGAAACCAGGTATATCTGGCAGATGGAGTCAACGTCGTAAACTACTGCCTCAGTGGTGTAGGCAAGCTGCACAGTGTTAGCGGCCGGAGTTATTTTGGGGAGGTTCAGCAGATTTCTTCTTTCCATAATAAGTGAATTTTCTCCACAGAATTTTAAATATAACTGATTTTTTTTCCTCAACAAAATAAAGTTACTCCAAAACAGAATGTTTATTAACTCTTTCCACAAGTCACTGTTAAGATCAAACTTCAGAAAGAGAAAAAGGCACAAATGTTCCTTTTGGACCGTATCTGGTACCCATCATCTTAATTGACTTGAAATAAAAAATTTAGCTGGTGAATAAAAGGTTGAAAAGTAGCTTGTCTTTTGCCCCCTCCAATAATGAATGAAGCGTGTCAGCAGGGATAAGGCCTAGGTCTGTCACCCACGACCGCGGTGCCAGGGAGAAGGCCGCCTCTGTGTCTCTGCTGCTGCTCCCAGACCAGGCCCTGGAGTGGAACCGCAGGGTTGGCTCTGTGTGGGGACCGTGGTGTCTGCCACAGCCTGAGAAGGAGAAAACTTGTTTTACTTTGTAGCTCTTTCCTCCTGTCTCCTAAGATACAGGGCAGGTCCAGAACTCAGACAGCTCCTCACCCACAGGCAAGCGCAGACTTCCCCCAACGCAAGTTTGATCAGGTTTTTAAACGGAGTTTATCAGCACATTTTATACACATGTCATGATCATGCTCAACACTGAGAGTTTGTACCTGTACACGACAGCTCTTGACTTTCATTTTTACCCTTTCCCCTGCCCTTCCTGCAACCCTACCCCTACATACACAAGCTTTGTTTCCACTTTTTGTTTTTACCATCAACTTTTTTCTTTCCCGTCTTTACTTTCCCCTACGCCCACCTTTCCTTTAAGTTTAGTCAGTTTCGCCCTCTATGAAATAGGCAAATTGCCTTTCCCTTTGGTCTCGTGAGAAATGACGTGTGAGTTTCCCCTTGCGAAGCTGTCCCCGATCTGTGCCATTCTCCTCCCCTTCTCTCTCTTTGCTGCAGTCAGGAACAGCTCCATTAAACTCACTTTCATTTCTGGGAGGTGCTGCCACCCTGCCGGGCCTTGTGCTCCTGCTGTCTGAGGTAGGAAGGGTTTGTGGGCAGACTTCTTCCAGGGGAAGGGTGCGGGAGTGGACTTTCTCTAGGTATAGAGGATGGATTTTCTTTCTAGAGATTTCTACCTCATGCTTCCATCCTCTTTGCAGCTCTGGGGCCCTGCTCTGCCCAAGAATACCATGAAAATCTTATGAATAAATAAGGAGAATTAAGTGAAGATTTTATACAGTTTGCATTTCTTGTCTCATTTTTGGCTTTTGAGACATGGTCTGGCAATGTAGTCCAGTCTGGTCTCGGACTCACCATGTAGCCCAGGCTGGCCTTGAACTCATGATGATCCTCCTGCCTCAGCTTTCCAAGTGCAGGGCTCACAGGCATGAGCCACCACACTCGACTTTTGCTTTTCATAGTTTGGTGACCTGTGGTCAACTTTTCCAAAGAATGTCAAATGGGAAATTCCAGGAATAAACAATTCATACATTTAAGCCATATTTATTATATTGCTCTCATTGGCCTACTAGTGGTTATTTGTGCTTACTTCTTACTGTGCCTGTTAAACTTCATCACACGTGGGCACAGTTATGGTTTATGTAGGGCTTGAGGCTCTGAAGCTGCAGACGTTCATTTGGGTCTTAGGAATGAAGGAACAGTGTGCTCAGCTCATGTTTCTTTCTTCTTTTTAAATCTGAATCTTTATTGCTACATTGTATGTACACATCATGATCACACTCAATGTTGAGAATTTGTACCAGTATATGACATGACTTAATTCTCATGTTTCCCCTTCCTCTACCCACCCTACAACCCCTATATACATAAGCTTAGTTTCTTTTTCTCTATTACCATCACGTTTTTCCCCATTACTTACCCCTAACCTCATTTCTCTTTGAATATTTTCTATTTTATAATATCTATTAGAGATTCTAGAGCTCACTGACATCTTCATTTTTGCATACAGAGAACAGACATAATGTTTATTCATCTGTGATCTATTTATTCCACTGTGGGTGCACTTGCTCCACTCACCCTATGGGCTTGTAAGACCCTCCACCCCGAGTGCCTCCCGAGAACGGAGCCCACCGCCTCCTAGCTCTGCAGGGCTGCGGGGTGGGGGGACACGAGCTGAGAGCGAACCGAGAGATGAAGAGTGTGTCTGCTAGGACTTCTGCACCCTGGCGGGCACAAAGCAACAGCACCCGACACCTGACACTCTGGTCCTGCCCAACTTTAAAGAATGGACAACTCTCTTCACATGTGCAGACCTGCAGACCCTTCTGGCATCTTCTGCTAATGACTCACCATCTGGATTTTTGTCTCCTGATACCGAGTGACCAAGTCGGCCATGGTGAACCAACTTGCTTTGATGATCAGGCGGTCATTGTCTTTCTTACCTGGTGGTCTGTGTTAATTCACACAGCTTCCGGGGTCCCTGTACACAAAAGTAATAACCCAGACCACAGACCATGTGACAACCCCACATCACTGCTAAGAACCAAAGCTCAGTGGTGCAAATCTTGCAATTGATGAGGTGCTCATAATTTTTCAAAGGATATATTAAATATTCTATAATTTTACTTATTTATGGCAAAACGGCCAAGGCATTCCTATAGACGTCACAGCCAAGAATGACTTTGTACCATATGAAAGGGACATTCAGTGGTGACTTTTCAAGAGTGCAGAAGCCAAATTACCTTGGAAAAGCCAGAGGAGCAGCGATCAACTCAGTTATTACCTGAAAACCAAAAATCTGTAGCTCCTGGCATTTGCCTTCCCTGCCCCTCCTGAGGGCAGCACAGCCCAGCCATGCCAGGGGCTCTGAAGCGCACACTTCCCTGCCCTCCAGGCGGCTTGCCCTGTGCATGTGATTCCCCACTGCAGCCCTCACTCGGGACTCCAGGCCCCACTCCAGTGACTTCCACACGCACTGCGTGTCATCACAGTGCCCCATTGACATGCTGGTAGGGCCTCGGTGGCGAAGCCATGCAAGATTACGTCCATGACACTTCCTGCCTTCCACTGAGGAGAGAAAGTAAAGGAGGAAAACCCACCTGGAGGCACTGGCATCCCACAGAAGTGCAAACATGGCCCCTGCCAGGGGAACGTTCTGCCTCCTCTCAGTGCTGCTGCCGCCTCAGGGTAGCTGGCCATGCGCACTTCACAGGAGCTCAGAAGCTGAAGCCAGCTCAGGGCTTCAAAGTACCTGTTCTGGAAGAGAGACAGTGCTGAGTGGGAAAGAGAGTTGCCAGTGTGCTCTGGGGGGGGGGGGGCTGTTTCCTCCAAAGTCATGGGAGGCAAATGTGCCACTCCAGCCTTGCAATTGCCCTGGATCACTTGAGGATGGGGATGGGAGAGAGAAGGAGCAGGTCACGGCTGGAAGAAAAAAAAGCACTGGGCAGAGATGACTGCATCTGGCCTGGGAGACATCTGCAGAGGTTAGGAACGTCTTTTGCACTCATGTTCCTTTGGAGGTAAATTGCACACAAAGCATCTTAGCTTCCCACTAAGTAATAAAAGCTCTTCTTGGAAATCTAATGAAACTTCCTAGAAATGGTTATGGTGGTGGGTACCAGCGCTTCAAAAGGAAAGAAATCACTTCAAAGACTGGGGCCCTCTCTGTAAATCCCCCACAAGATGTGGCTGATACGGGTGGCATCATCCGGGGCTCTTCTTCCTGTGAAGCTATTCCGATCTGATGACACCGACAGTTGTCACCTGCCCCGTTCCATGTTCACTGTGGTTTAGCATGGCATCTGCTATTCTCCTGCTTCAAGGCTGTGGAACTCCTCAGTGACTCTGTGGTGTTTTTTGTTGACTCTGTGGCACTCTTTGGTGACTCTGTGGCATGTCTCGGTGACTCTGGCACTCCTCTGTGGTGCTCCACAGTGACTCTGTGGCACTCCTTGGTGACGCGGATATGCCCAGCAGGATGACAAGATGAGACCACAGAAGAAACTTGTTTTTAACAAATAATCCTTCAGAGTTTCCTGTCCCTGGTATCTGGGGACCACATGAATCGCATCGTAATAAATGGATTGCTGAGATCAGATACCTGGAAACCATTCCCTCTGTGGAGGGTGGAGGGTGGTGGGCAGAGCCGCCTCCCTGGGGAGTTATCCCATGTGAGCTCAGAGGAAGAGCTGGACGGGTACCCCAGGGGCTCCAGCGCAGGCAGTGCAGTCTCCCGTCCTACCTCCGAGGGAGGGAATGTGTCCCCGCCGCACCCCAGCTCCAGGTAACATCGAAGAGCTTCCCTGTTAGCTTTAATAGATAGTTAAAATCAACCCTAAATATAGTGGTGTGTACTGAGTAATGATGTGTTTATGTTCAGTGAGGGGAAAGAAGGGAAGTGAAAAGAGCAACAGCTAACAGTGTCAGCTCCTGTTGTGCCAAACTGCGAGACGCGGGGACTTGATACAGGATGAATAAAATTAAATCGCTGGCCCAGTTTGCTCCTGCAGACCTCAGCAGCTCCTCTTGGGAGCCTGGGACACCCATCGACGTCAGTTCCCAAGACAGAGCAGAGCTCTGGCTGCCCACAGAACCCCCGGGCCCTGCGCCCCCACACTGGTCACCACACGTGAATGTGCCCTTCAGCTGAGGTGGGATGTGGGATTCCTACCGGATCTGCCTCCTTAGAGAGGCCCAGGAACTCGAGGCTCCCCCCGGGATACAGGTTTCATTCCTTTGCACCAGATTCACCTTGTCCCCCTCCCCACACTGTGCCAGCTGGTCACGCCCCACCCGCTCTGTCTCTAGCTGCCTGTCTCTGGTTGAGTCTCACCGTCCCGTGCTTCTCCTCGGTTCCTGTAGCTCCACAGTTCCATGCTTTTCCCAGGGCCCTCTGCTTCAAGCATCACCTAAGGCACCATAGGACTGCACGCCTTCTATGGCACCCAAGTTTGCATCAACAGACTCGTATATTCTACTTCCTTCTGAAGATCCCTCTGGAATATTTAGCAAGCTTCTTAGGTCTCACAAGTGTAAATATGAGCTCCGAGCTCTCCTTCGCAAGGGGCTCCTTCGTTCCGTCTTCCCACATCTCAGTGAGTGCCCGCGCTCTCCAGCCGTGCAGGTCGAGGGCTCTCAAGTCGCCCTTGGAACCTCTCTCCATCACACTCACTGCCACTGGTAGGTTCTCCACACACCCACCCTCACATCTCACCCAGAAACTGACTCAGCCTGTGTTAGGGTGGCCACAAAAGGGCACATCATCTCCAGGTTTCCCTGCAGCCAACGGTTTGGAGCATCCACATTTGCTGTGGTCAAGAGGCGTCTGTCTGTCCAGCTTCTATAGTAATGCTCCACAGAGGCCGTCAAGGGAATGAACTGGTACATGCACACGAAGCTGGGCACTTAGCACCCAGATGTTCCTTGTGTTCTGCCTTCTCCTTCATCCTCCTAGAACATCCACTGGCATCCTTCTCTCTTTAACCACAGTTATGCCTCCAACCCCGTACTATTCAGCCTATAGCACATTACTTTCTTCTAACTCATAACATATCCCACAGTCAAAATGTTTCTACTTTGCAAAAACAATAAAAATAAATACCCACTTTTTCTCTAAAGCTGTAGAGAGTTGGAAGAAAGTCCTTATCAACTGTCCCTCTCTCGGCTGCTGTCAGTTGTACCAGGTTTGTTTCATCCCTTAGGATTCTAGCTCCTTGCGTGTTTCTGGATACCCTGTGGTTTCTGCTTCAATGATACCTGCATCAAAAGATGTAGTGATAACTAAGAAGAGACAAAAAAAAAAGGACTAACAAGGAAGTCGGCATGGCTGGAAGAGCTCACTTCTGTATTGTTGTTGAGAATCCTGTTTAAAAAGTGTGTCAGTCATACACAAAGATATTAAACAGCAAATATATTGAAGTTTATGATGGGGTGAACACCAGAGGACTAACAAGGGTGAGGATGAAATCTGAGAAATCACAGCATGGAGCTAAGATCAGGAGCAAAAGAGCAGCTGACTCCTGGTCCCAGCCTTCTGGGGTTTTAGGACCAGAAGTGTCTCTAGTATGAAATAACTATACAGAAAAAGCAGTCACAGGATTGGAAACAACATGGTCCACAACAAAAGGCGAAATAATTTTGTGCCAATCAAGCCACATCTGGAGCATTCTGTTTAATTATGGGTGTCTAATTCTAAGATGTTGAACAGTGGCGCGGGTGGGGGTGGGCAGAGATCTCTGCAGTGGTGCAAACCCGGGTGCTGCTTTCCGGGTTCAATGGCTGGGAAATGGTTGTCTTGGGAAGGAGATAAAGACAATTTCTCCAAAACCTGAAGGACAGTTTGGGCAGCTGCCAGGGAAAATCTAGACCCTACGAAAGAAGATAGAAGTGAAGGCAATCTTGCATGTTGTTGTAAAGAGACACCGCCAAGCTTCCAGGCTTGTGCTGGAGGCAGACCCCTGTAGACACGAGCCGTCCCACTTTAAGTAATTTAAACTGGATGTGGTGGCAAACTCTAGGAGGCTGAGGCAGGAGGGTGCTGAGTTCGTCACCAAGCTAGATGATATAGCCTCTCAGAGAGATGTAGCTCACTGCAAACACCCTGAGCCCAATCCTTAGTACTGCAAAAAGGAAGAGTAAAACAAGTCCAGAGCGAGGGAGGTAGAGCTGCCACCCTCATGGGGAGGTGGATTGGGATTGTGGAGAAAGCTGTCTGAGTTTGACTTTCAGACTCCATGAAAGTCTCGAGCCCAAGATTCTGGGTATTTTAGTGGGACTGTTTGAGACAAGCCAGCAAGGTGATAAGCACAAATTTTGTGAAAATTAGGGGCTGTAGCTCCATGCAACATATCTAATGCTAATTGGGTATATTGAGAAAGAACTTCTAGGATATGACTGGACAGAGGTGTCTGACATCCAGGCCAGTGAATCTACTAACTCCTGACCAAAATGCACCCGTGTGCCCTCAACGCCCCTGTGTGGAGGGGAAGCAGGGCTCTCGCTGTCTCTCTAGAGTGTCCAGGAATTCCAAGTCAGGTCATCCATGGGCCTGATCCCTGAGGGCAGAGGCACAGGGTGGCACACGTGTGTGTTGCAGTGACTACTTTTCTAATTTCCTTAATTTTCAACAAGCGCTTCAAGGAGGAG
Organism: Thryonomys swinderianus; assembly: GCA_004025085.1. NCBI lineage: Eukaryota > Metazoa > Chordata > Mammalia > Rodentia > Thryonomyidae > Thryonomys > Thryonomys swinderianus. Next base: position 67,009 of record PVIC010000729.1, on the reverse strand, counting down.
GGTGAATCTGCTCTTCCGTGAAAGGTTGGCAGGACCTCTGCTGGTGTTGTGGTCCAAATACAAAGGAGTCTTCCGGTGACCCTAACTTCTCCAAAGATCCAGACTACTAGATCAAAGCCAGCCCAGAGGAAGGGTCTACAGACAGCAGACCCTGCTCTAAAAAGATCAAAAGAGAAGAAAGTCAGTCTAACAGAATCAAGTACAACACGGGCAGAAATTCAGTCCTCTACGTGACTCTAAGAAAACGTAAACTCTGAAGTGTGAGGACCACACGGAAGAGGTTGATTTACTTCAAATTTGAGTCAAAAGTAAAAGGTGGCAGCTGAGGAAGATATATCTCTCACTGCCTCAGAAGAGGTACAATTTCTAAAAGAGACTTAGCAGAGTTAAGATCAGTCTGTGCTGTGTGTGGTTCTGGGCACCCGATGTACGAGGGCAGCTGAGTATAGGAGCTCACACTCGGGGACTGGCGTGGTGTGAGCCTGAAATTACTCAGGCAGTGGGTGGGATGTGGGAGGAGCTACCCCACAGCAACCCCAGGAGAGGAGCCGGGTTTGCTCTGCACACGCCTCTCCGTCTGCGCTCCGCAGTGTCCCCTCCGCCCAGCCTCATCTCAAGTCGTTCCAGTCTCCGTACACGTCTACTTGGGGCTCACCACCCTGACTTTCCAGGAGCAAGCATCTGAACAAGAACAAGGGCCCATTTACACACACCTACACACGCACTTGTACACACCTGCAGTGCACCTTCTCCTCTGTAATTCATAGCAGTTTTTGAAGGTTTAGCCTCACCTCGACTTGAGGAAGAAGCGTTCTTCACACAGGAGCAACTCACAGAAGTTTAGGTCTGTGTCCTGTGAAGGAGCCTTCCACCTTGTGGTTCGTGGCAGTTTAAACCATTCCAGGGACAGGCGCTTCGATCTCCACTTGCGCTTCTAACCATTCTCTGGGTGGGTTTTCAGAACACAGAAAGTCTGCATCAGGGACAAACGGGGCTCCAGCTGGCAAAAAACAAAACTGCAAATTTGAAAAATGCTCTCTGACGTTTCATCTAAGGTTCCAAAGTGCTGAGACCCTTCTCAGCCAGGGCCACCTTGCCATCTGCACCAGTGTGGAGAAAAGAGGAAGTGGACACACAGGAGACAGACAGAGGCTTCTGAGCCGGGGACGCAGCCCCAGGCAGCTTGGAGCCCCCGCTCTGCTCCCCTTTGTGTCTCGGCCTGGCCGCACGATGCGTAGCAGACAGGAGATGCAAAGTGGGTCCAGATGTGGATGGACTAGAGGGTCGCCCTCCCCAGCTGTGCCTGGACCTGGGCCTGTGGTCTCAAAGAGGAGGTACCGCACCCCAAGGCACAGAGTGGCTGGCCCTGAAGACGCTCCACAGCTCTGGAGTAGAGGAGGCCATGGTGTCAGTTTGGGAAACAGATCCGGGGTAAAGCACTCCCTGGAACGTGGGGCTGCGCACAGAGGACAGTTCGGCACCTCCTGCTTGATTCTCAGATCTTGTATTTTCAGGCACTTTGCTTCAAACTCTGGCACAAATGGTGGGTGGGCTTGGGGTCCTGTTCAGACCGGCTGCCCTCGAATGTGGGCTCCCTACATCAGCTGTGGCCTTTCAAATAGAATTGGTGACTACTGAGTGCTGTCTTCAGAGAGGACACATGGAACCTGGTGGTTCTTGCGGCCCCTCTGGAGTAGCCCAGGGCGTCCCTGGTGGCACAGCTCTGAGTCCCACATTTCCAGTGGTTAATTGAGACTCCTCTCAGGACAATAGGCAACCGAGACATTTTGACCTTCTCCGTTATTCAAACTGAGCTGCATCCCCCCTACTTGGGCTAGAGCTGTATGATATTTATGTTTTTATCTAAACCTGTTCACATGATAAGTTGTTCCTGTGTATCTCTATCTGGATCCTATGGGTTCTTCTTTATGGAGGGGACTGCACTGCCTTCCAGGTCTGGGGTACATATCAGATCAGTTCTCTCCTGCGTTCACGCGACTCACCCCCAGTATCCACTTAGCACTTCTGACTCTGACGGTCACATGGAGAGTGGTGACGCGCATCAGCGACGGGCAGAGGCGGGCACGGCAAGCAGCAACAGGGCACTCACACCCCATCACCCGGCGGTGGAGAAGGACCCCAACTCCCTGCCCACTACCTTCACAAGAGGCAAAGCCTTTTGAAATCTGTGATGTCATTTTGTCCTTGAAGACCTAGGTGAAATCGAGCATTGGCGGTGTGGCACAGAGGAGGAAACTGAGGCTCCCAGAGGTTAGGGCAGTGGTGTAAAGGCAGATGGGTGGGCTGCGGAGGAATTGGGGAGTGTGTGTCGCTCAAGTCTCATTCGCTGGTCCTTTCTGCCATCGCCCCAGCCCACAGGGGACAGTGGGCATTTCCGTGTCACCCGCTCTGCACAGCCCTGTGCCAGGGCTGGCACCTGGGCACAGCTGGGCCACACCACACACCAGGCTGTTCTCTCCTATTTCATAGCTGAGAGGGTGAGCACAGGGAGCCTGAAACCCACCCTCCAGGGGTGCAAGCTAAGTCCAGCGGGGCCAGGTTCACCCTGGCTGTGCTAGCTTCACCCTGTGCCACGGTCCCCTTCACTGCCTAGAAGGCGGCCCGAGAGGACGGGCTCCTGGAGTCTCCATGCTGTGGGGGGCAGACTGGGCAGACATCCCAGAGGAAACGGGGGTGACCCTGGCAGCCTCCCAGCTCCGACAGATGTGTTCCCGGGGGTGGCGCGCTGCTCAGAAATAACCACAATCGTCCCCCTTTCCTCTCTGACGGCTGCAAAACAAGGTCTCGGGCTGTACCTAGGGGCCAAGCTGGGCAGAAGCTGAGGAGCTTAAAGCAGGTGTGAGCTGCGCTCGGTGCCCCAGGCAGTGCAGACGGACCTCAGCTGACCTGTGAGGCAGCGGCCAGCAGGCCCAGAGCTGCGGGGCTCCCGGCAGGAGGGCTCCGAGTCCCCTTAAGGCAGCGCCAAGGGGCCTTGCTCCTCCTTTCCTCTTTCCCCACAGCCCCGTCTCCATGCCGTGCCATTTGCCTCCCTAGTGGCCACCGCGACTCCAGGACGCCCTGGTCTCCCCTTTAGCAGCCACGACACCTATCATCGGGACGGTGGGGGCGGGGGCCGCACACTGCGCCAGCTCCATCCCGATGAGGCGCGAACAAAGAGATAATTATAAACTGTTTCTCTTATTGTTGCTCTCGCATTAGGCATGTGCAACCCTCTCTCCTCGCTCTCCTTTTTTCTCTCCCCTCCACAGAAAAGTAATTCTGTTGTAGCGATGGCACCAGGTGCACGGCGTGACCTCACACACACCAAATCGGGAGCTGACATCCATCACACTTTGAAATTTTGGATTTCATCATTTCCTGATCTTTCTAAAGGGATCACAGCACCTGGCCTCACAGCTGTAGTTCATTTAGAAAGCAATTTAAAAACCGAGAAAAAAAAGCAAATGACATCTTGCTGCCTCAGCCTTGTCATTAAGGATAGCAGAATGGCCTTCATTTATGAGGCACATGGCTAAGAATTAATATCTTTCAGGGCTTTCTCGAGTAGGGATTACAAAAGGTTTGAAAGATCACTAAATAATTAGTAGTATCACTGAAGCAATCAAAAAAAAAAAGAGGAAAGAAATCCCTGTTTTTGCTCTATAGAAAAAAATCAGAAACCACACTGACTTCAGTGGGTCCTGAATGCTGGAAGAAACACCCAGCACCCGCCGGGAGTCACAGCCGGCTTCTATGATGCTGCCTCCACAGAGACCTCTCCAGGCCCTCTGTGGCTGTGCAGAATTTCGCTTCTGCTAATTCCATGCATGAGTTGGAAGACGGAGCGTTCTTGTCTCAGAGGCTGTGGCCATGGCTTGTGTGCCCCATACAAGTGTTATCTTCCGTGTCCAAAAGTTGTCTGAGACTCTTACCCACCCCTGCATAGGCTGCTAACCTGTTAAAATTGGCATAGCAGGACATTAATCCTTGGGACAACCATTCAGATGTGGAAAAGTCATCAAAGAAGGGGAGGAGTGTTCTAGGCTTTCCCTTTCCACTCATTCTTTCACTATATGAAATTTGGAAAACCTCCCTTGTTTAATCTCAAAATTGTTATTCTGCTTAGTTTGGGGTGTGACACATACCAGTAATCCAGTACTCTGGGAGGCTGAGGTAGGAGGATCACAAGTATAAGTGCTGTCTCAAAATTTAAAATATAATTTAAAAAGAGCTGGGTATATAGCTGTGTGCAAAGGTTCTGGGTTCAGCCTCCATTAACCCCTCCACACATACACACCGGGTTAAAAGACAAGACTTCTAGACTCTCCCCAAGTGCTAAGATTCCATACAGTCCGCAGGATTTCTGAGAGTCACTTGGGAATCAGTTCAAGTCCTGCGTGCACAATTCCAGCAGTTTCCCAGACTACAGAGACACTAAGAATGAAGTTCAAAGTTGCTTCTCTGTTCAGCAATAATGATTTCCAGAGGGCTAAGTACCCTGATCAGTGCACTATGTAGCTGGATGCTTCCTCATTTCCTTTAGGGTGGGCACAAAGGAGTGGGCATTTTACTCTTGGAGAAACTGAGGCTCAGTTGGGTACAAGCAAGTAGCAGGTGCCCTTGAGCAACATCTAAGTGGTCTGTGGGGCATCCCTGACTGAGTTCCTAAACTACTATCAGTTTCCTCTGCCCAAAACTTTGTCACCAAGATGCCCCCTCACTCTCTGCCTCATCTCCATGTTTATTCATATCCTTTTGACAACTGGTCTTCTGCTCAACCAGGCTAAACTGCTCTGCTAACTACATGCTGCTTAACATGCACTAAAACCTACACACCCTAAATACTTCAGAAGAATGTGAGGGGAGAGAGATGCTTTGAACAGAATCCTGGGAGCCAGCGTGGGCCTAGAGGCCATCCAGGCACGTGTCACTGAATCCTCCCAACCACCAGGTAACTGGGGGTTTATGGTCCACGCTTTGTCCCAGAACACGCAGGTGGGTGAAGGGCCAGCAGCCTTTATGGTAGACAGAACCCCTGAGTGATGCTGACTTGCTCCCTGGGGTGCTTGGGGCCTGCTCATGGTGCATGACCCCTGGCCCTCGGTGTAAGGAAGGGTGCACTGGATAGAAAGCAGACTCAGTTTCCGTGGGAAAGAGGGCCTCCCTGGTTTCAGGACTTTTCATGCCTAAAACAGGATGGTGAGAGGGGAAGCCACTTGACGGACCCTTCTACAGGGATCTTTGGTAAACTTTCCTCAGCTCTCCTGTCGAATCTGTCACTGCCAAAAGCCCCCGGCTCCAAAAGCTTGTGCTCTTTTCACTGTGTTCTAAAGCTCTGTTGAATTTGTCCTCAGAAGGTTGAAAACCACCCTCCACTCACTCCATCAATCATTTGGTTGTTCTTGCATCCAATTTCATTCTTTCTTTGACTATGCCATTTATCGCTATAAAGTCCCTTTGGCCCAAGAGAGGTGGAAGGTTTGTATTTCACAGCTCACCATTGGAGGTGAGCATGTCAGGGAGAGGGAGAAGTGCCATCACGAGGTTTGGCTTTGATATTGTTACAGTGAAGACTAATTTTCAATGTGATTTGGCTAGGATTTCCCAGGGGACTAGAAGCACACACTTCTGGGGGCCTGAGTGGTCATGGAAGGTGGCCTTGGGGTCCATATCTGGTCCCTCCCACTCCTCTCTGGTCTGTTTCCCTCCTTTGCTTTCTGCCTGCTGTGAAGTGAATAGGTCTGCCCCCATGCCCTTCCACCATGATGCTCCTGCTCTGGGGACAGTTGACCATGGACCAAATCCCCGAAACCCTGAGCCAAACAGACATCTTATCCTTCACCTTGGGGGTGTTGGGTGTTGAGCTTCAGCAACAAGAAAGGTGTCAGCACAATCAGTTAATTTAGAACATCCAGGGAGGAAGCAGAGCCCAGGGAGCTGTGGGGGTTCTGCTTTTGTCATTTGCTTTTATTATATTTTTACCTTTAAGCCCTGCAGGTGATTCTAATGTGTAGGAAGCATTGTGAACCATGAATAACGCTCTGCACCCTAATTAACAGTAGCAACCTTTGTCTAACAGAAGTTAAACTATCTCATGCCAGGTTTCTGCAGATTGCCAGCAGTGATTCTCGAAAAAGAAAACACTAAGAGAAATAAACTGTGATCCCCTAATCTTTCTTCATGGTGTTAACTGGGTCGCCACATCTCAGTGTCCCTTTTCTGCTCCTTCTTGTTGACTGAACCCCAGAACTAGAACATAGCCATGGGAGCAGAACTGGTCCACCGTGCTCAACTTGATGGTTAGCTGTTGGTGAAACAGGCTGTCTCTGAGATGGGTGGAGTCTTCCTCTCCCAAATGACCTGTCTCTTCCTGCAGGACCTGTTCACAGTGCAAGGGCAATAAATTTCCCAACATCAAACATGGAGTTTCACACCTGTCAGCCCTCACTGGTAACATTCCTGCCATGGTACTGATTGCTGAGCTCCCACCTGGCCAGGTAGAATGTGGCAGGGCACAGGCTCAGCACACGTCTAGCCGGAGCCCCTTGCCCAGCTCTAACAGTGGCCCCTATTTCCAGTAGAAAGACGTCCTTCCCACACCAGCCATGACACTAAAGTCATGATACGTGGAAACTGATACTGGTGTGTCTTTTCAAAGGCTGCTGTCCTCTTCGGTTTGCCTTGTTGGAGAACCTCAGACTGCAGGGCACTGAAGTGCACCTCCACTCGCTGCATCTCACTCCACCATGACAGCGGCCCTGCTTGACTTATTATACAGATTAGAAGAAAGAAGGTGGAGGAACCTGAGAGTTTTTCCCACAGTTGGTAAGGTAGAAATGACATGCAAAACTATTTAATATGTTGATTTATTTTTAAAGTGGTATAATTTCTTAATTTCCCTGGATTCCATCTTCATGGTCAAAACAAACCTTAAGACAACACCCTGACTTTGTCTTGAAAGGAAGGAAGTTTCTTTGGAGTTCTGGTTGATGCTCCAGTTTAACGCTGTTCCCTCAGAAGCCAAATTGAGTCCCTGGAGAGAAGAGTTTAATGCTCAAGTGTCTGATGTCCTCAGGGATGGCCTGGCCATCTTCAGGTGCCAAATCCACACATCTGGGCCCATGCAGGGCTGGTTCAGTGCTGGGGAGAGAGACCACCGAGTGTGGACCAGGCCATGAGGTGACCCTCACCATTGGATCTGTAGTGCATGTTCTTGCAAGGCGAGGGCTTTGGGCCACTCCAGCCTCCTTGAAGGCCGCTGTCTGAGTGGCGAGGTCAGCTGCATGGCCAGAAGGCTTAACCCAGTACGAATCCCACACGTGAGGTGCAGACAAGCTGCCACCAAGCACTGTGCCTCCTCTGTCTGTCAAGGCGGCTGTGCCTGGCCTGTCAGGACCCCAAGTGAAACTCTCTTCCCTTTGTGGAATTTATCTGTGTCTGATCACTGTCATGAATTCTAACCGTGAGAACACCCTTCTTAACCCTGCGAATCTTCTTAACAAATCCTCAAACCTGAAGGTAGATTGTTGGAAACACTGAGAAGGCAGTTTGCAAGCTAAGAATGGGTTCATGTACTGGCCACAGCTCCTATTAAGGGTTTTATATTCATGCCCCTCAAAGGGGAGAACTCTATAGAAAAAAGTACATACGAGGTCGAGTGCAGATGAATGCTGGAGCATGTGACAGGACCCGCCATTTTTAGAACTTCAAGGGAACACTGAGCCAAAGAGATCAACTCGCTTTTCTTTTACCATTGACGCCCTTGAAAGACTGCCTCATCAAGGACATTTGCTCAGAGGTAGATTAGTTTTCTCAAGCAAGGAAGACACATCGGGCTGCTGACATACACTTACTATTATAATTTCTTAACGACTACAGAAAGCTGCCAATTTCATAAAGCAAAGAGGTTTCTCTTAGGAAAGATAGCTCTTAAAAGGATTAGAAAACTGAGCCATTCCTGCTAAACGGCCTCTTGCCATTTTCTCTGCCCTTGATTCAGAAAAGGAAAACGTGTCAGGACAATACACATCTCTTACCTTCCTCACGGAGCAATGCCCTGTAGGAATTGTTTATTCTCCAATTCCAGTTTCTAAATAGCCACATTTCAGAACTCCACATTTCAGAATGTTTTCATAATCTCTTTTGTGGTGCTGTTTAAACACCAGTGAAATATGTGCACTCAATAAAGAGGAGGCGAAGGGTTAAGCTTGCAATCTTATAGGTGGTTTTTACAAGGAAGAAAATTTTCAGTTAGATCTTAATCCCTAAAGACCAGAAGTACACTAATTTAAGAAAGACGATAGAGTATGGACACCCTCCCTTTTACTTTACCCCAAAGCTGCTGGGGTCAAGAAAATGAACACTGTCCCCTACTCACAAACATTTTAAGTGAAAGTACACCAGACAGGAAGTTAGGGCCTGGCCTTTCCAGTGAACTTCTGCTTATTTCAGGCTGTGTGGTTTTTTCAGGAAGATCTCTCTTGAAAGACTAAAGGTAAGAGTTTTAAAAGGAAAATCTTTCCTGTGACATACGTTTTCAAGAGAAACACTGGAAAGAAACAATACTTCAACTAAGAGTACAGTCAGGACAGACTCAAGTTAAACTGGCTTCATCAGAAGGAGGAAGAAGCCAAAACTGCACATTTTCAGACAGTTGTGTCTCTGCAAACCAGGACAACAGCCTGCATCCACAGAGGGCTGGAAGAAGCCATTACAGTATCCAGAAGGGAGAGGGGACATTTTCACTAGGAGAACCCTCTGGAACCAGTCCCCTGCTGCCTGTTAGCATTTTGAAAAGCCAAGAAAATGCTGGTGTGGTGTTGCTGTGCCTGGGCCAGCGCTGCTTCGCCTCTGTCCAGAGGTGCTGTGCTTGCTGGAGGCCAGGGCTGGCCCACCTGCGAGGCACCATGCCAGCAGCCTGCAGACCTTACCCTTCTCTGAAAACACATAACAAACTTAAAATCCTTGCAGTGAGTTAGACTGAGGAGGAGAAGTGAAACACACCAAGTTGAGAGAAATGAAAAACAGTGGCTATCAACACAAAGATGCTCAGAAGAGTTCTCTCCTAGGGGTATTTTAAAATGGAAATTTTGTAAGTGCCAATAAGTAGCATTTACATTATTTGCTGTATTTGGCCATTTTGTCAAGATAAAAAATACTGTTTGTATGTAAGAAAGTTCTTTCAGCAAGACAGACAGAAGGAAGTGACCTCTGTAGTCATAGGCACGTACAAAGGAAGCTGTCCTGATGCAGGTTGCTGTAGGGCTCCTTCACCGGTTGCAGCTGAGGTTGTTGGCTGTGGCATGTCAACTTGACCTCAAGGAGAACTGCCCAGCAGCTGAGCAGACCTCTGGGGGATCTGAGGATGACTGGCGGAGAGCCAGACAGTGAGGAGGGAGCCCCCAACCTAGATGTGGGTGGTACCAACCCAAGGCACGGAGCCTGCACAGAACAGAGGGAAAGGAAGAAGTCTGCCCTTTTCCTTGAGGGAGCTCCAGTTTTTACCTCTGGACTGTGGGGTCCAACCCCCGGTGCAGCCTCCTGAGCCCCCAGCACAGGCTCCCTGGCCTTCCACACAGACTCATGAGAGTCGGCACTGTGAGCTCCCAAGTCTTCTGCCTCCAGCTCTCCAGGGCCCAGCCCGCCATGTTGGATTCTTCTCTCTTCACAGCCAGACACGGTTGCTATTCTGTTTCTGACCTTGTAGTCACCAACTAGATTCCTTTGTATAATTATTCGTGCATTTCCCATCGATCCTGTCCTGTAGTGAAGCCTCATGATACAAGTGCCCTGAGCACAAATCTGGAAGCCGCAGACCTGACTCAGTCCTGGATCGCCCTGAGACTCGCCTGCACTCACCTCTCAAGGATGGGTGGGCAATGTTTCTCTGTCTTCATTCAGCCCAACCTTTCTCCTCTCTCCCATTATAAGCCAGATGTTATACCAGCTGTTCGTGCCCCAGCAATCCAGGGTAGCGTGTTTGCCTTTACAGCATTTCTATAGCTCGAATAACATCTTTGGAATCAAATACAGATTTGAACCCAACACCTTCTACTTACTATCTAATGAACTCTGTAAGCTTTCTGAGAAGTCAGTGAAGTGTTTATTTCCAGAACAAATAATGAAGTCAGAACGGCATTAAACGTACACGGTATCTGTCAAAAGTGAGTCTGCAGGAATGTAGGAAAGATGAGAAATATGTGTGGTCAGCAGGGAAGTGGCCAGAGTCATCATCTGGCCCCCCAGAAGTCATAATTACACACCTAAGTAGGTTTGTGGAGACTTTAGAAGTGTGAATGTGACCCTGTGTCTGTTCTGAGACTAGGAGGAGTTTTCCCTTGTTACACTAAAATAAATGCAAGAAAAGCTTCAACAGCTCCCACATGCCTTTGTGTGTGTGTGTGTGTGTGTGTGTGTGTGTGTGTGGTGTGTGATGAAAATAACCCATTTCAAAAACATGGCAGCTCCCTACATGCAAACTACCTTCTGAAGGGATGTAATCATGATATGCTGTACATGTGTCCTAATAAAAACAGTAAATGGTTATTCCTCAAATAAAACCAAAGGAAAAGGAGAATATAGCTGTGGGATCTGGTAATAGACCTTGAGTCTCCCCATGTACTCGAGGTCATTGTTATCAAAATCTTTGGGAGCAAAAGCAGGAGGACAAACTGTATGCTGCCTTCACTTTTCTCACTGAGGCAGGGGGAGGTCTTCAGCCCAGGAGACAGATGAGGATACATATCAGACTGATCTGCCAGTCACTGTGCCCTTTGTCTGCTCCCTGGACAACAATTCAAAAATTAATCTCCTCTAATGCCGGACGTGGTGGCTCACGCCTGTAATCCCAGCACTCGGGAGGCAGAGACAGGAGGATTGCTGAGTTTGCGGCAGCTTGCCTGGGCTACATAGTGAGCTCAGGGCCAGCCTGAACTACCAAGAGAGACCCTGTCTCAAAAAAAAAATTAATCTCCTGTAGCACCACACGGCATGTGATTCTGCAGAGAGCCCAAGAGCCCTGAGGGGAACAGCCACCGATGGCTTCTACTCTGAGGACTTAACCCAAGAGGGCAAGAAGGGTCTGCAAACCATTGACAGGATACTCTATAAAAATAAAACAGAAGTGGGAGGGGTGGCAGTATGGGGTGGAGCCAGTGAGAGAGGGTCACTGCCCAGCCTGCAGGTGCCATTTTGCAGAGAGAGCTGACCATGCAACGCGGGGGTCACAGCTGTGAGAAATTTCTCACACAGGCCAAAGCACAGGCACAAATTCTCCTGAACTCCAGTGCATTTGAGGAGGGAGAAAATGGCCAGTCAAGCCAAGGTCCCCTGGGCTCACTGTGTGCAGCCTGAGTGCTCAGAGCCCCTGGCTCCTCCTGCAGGTACAGACGGAAGCCTCGCTGATGCACTTTCTACCACAGACACAGGAAAACTCGCTAAAGAAAATTTTACAGGAAAAAAAATAAACCACACTCATCTCACTTGAAATTAACTGAAAATATTACTCTACAAATTTGTAATTATAATAAAATCTGTAACATGAAGGAAATACTTTGTACAGCTGGCAAGTTTGGACAGAAGAATAACCAACACCTAGTTCTGTTTTGGTTGAAGAACTGAGAAATTTTTAAATGGCCTTTCCTTTTTACTTTCTCTTGGCTTAAATATTTTTTTCTGGCTTTCAGAGAATGACATTAATAGCAGTCATTGGTGCATGGTTTGTTTATTGAAAAGAAATACCTTTTTCAAATTCATTTTATTGGTATATTTTATACATACATTAGAATCACACTCAACACTGAGAATTTGTACTGTACATGACACATCTTGATTCCCATTTTCCCCTGCCCTCCCTACAACCCTCATGTGTGTGTGTGTGTGTGTGTGTGTGTGTGTGTGTGTGAGCTTTGCTTCCTTTTCTTAACCATCAGATTTTCCTCTCTCTTCCTGCCGCCCTCAAGGTGACCCGCTGTCTTGCTGGCCACAGGCTTCCCTGGCCCAGGGTTTGCTGAGTGTCCCGCTGAGCCCCACACCTCAGGGCTGAGCAGCAGGTCCTCCCCACTGTTCCCAGCCTGGAGCCTGCCGGGCTGGAGAAGAGGCGCTGAGTCCCCTCTGGACTCCGGGCTAGCTGGGAAGGAGGTGGATGCACCACGGGAAGCTCTCCGAGGATATTGGCAGCAATTCAGTTGCAAACCAGCTGCAAAAATCTTTAAAGAACAGAGCTGCATAAAAAATGAAAAATGTTGATTGAGGACATATTGCCCTTGATTGAATGCTGAAAGAAACCTGCCGGGCAGAAAAATAGATATGAAAAAGGGAGCGGGAAGGAGACGGGGGCAGGGAGGGTGCATCTGCCACTTGCCAGCTGCGAGGAGGGGGACGCACTCTCTGGCCATCCACAGTGAGCCATGCTTGCAGTGAGGCTCTGAGCTCTACAGCCCGATCTGGGAATCCGTCGGGATCTCGCTGCACTTGCTCTAGTGCGTGCGGTGCCTCTCATGCCACCCCTGCAAGTGCACCTCGCTGTGGGCCCCCTCCTGGCTGTCCTGGCCAGCTGGGTCCACGGCTCTGCAGTGTGGGTTGGAGAGAGGCTCTGTGTATGCAGCCTTTTTTCCCCACTTCTGGAGCTCTGTGATCCAGTGACCTCGAGAGAGGTCATTTGGTGACGTTCTTGGATGTGCCCAAAGCTGTTCCACAGTTTGTCTCAGGAGGCTGGTTTGTGACCAGCCATTGAAGGAGGCTGCTCATACATCCAGCAGCTGGCCGCTGGCCTTGAGTATGAGGATGTTGAGATTCAGCCTTTGTCTGTCCTCACCCCCAGGCAGGACGAACCTCTAAGAAGTTTTCTGGATTTCTCGGTTTTCGGTGGCACAGCAATGCTCTGAGGGAGCTGAGGGAGACCATCTCATGCTGGGGAGCAGCCGAGGCCTCGCTGGCCAGGTGCACTCAGCCCTGAGCTCCTCTCACCGTGGAAGCTCAGGTCCCTGCTGCCAGATACACCCCAGAGTCTCTGGCTGGGCCCCATTTCACAGCATTTCTCCACCTCCATTAAAAAAAATTTCCACTTTTTCAGTGATCAAACCCAGGACCTGCATTGAGTGGCATCCCCAGCCTTATATTTTTTATTTTGACACAAGGTGATACAAAGTCACCAAGTTGATTGATCTGATCACCTCAAACTTGGGGAAACTCCTGTCTTAGCCTCCCAGAATGTTAAGTTTACAGGAGTGTATGCCACTGTGCCTAGATGCATCTCTCCTACTGACCACACTGGGCACCATAAGGATGGTAGGTATATATAATAGGAAGCCCCAAAAACTGTTGGAGACGAATTTTCCAGCTGTGGGGTAAAGACATTCAGCCTGATTAAAGACTCTTGAAGACGAGATATTTCAGGGTCACTGCATGAAACAGCCCACACGTTTCTGTGACCTAGAGAGGTTTTCTAGTCCACAGTAACTGCAGCCCTCCGAAGTGCCCCACACTCTGCATGTCTCCTTTATTTTTCAACACATTTATCACTGTCTGATGTGCACACACATGTGTGTGCATGTGAGTGTGTAAAGCCTTCATTTATTTATTGCAATGGCCCAGGTGTCTACTACAGTGTTTGCAACATCATATGAACCTATGTGCCTTTCAGGTGAGTTAAGGCATGAAACGTGTGTCTTCATGCATGACATTGTGATACAGAGAGAAAACCAGGAAGGCTTCCAACCTCCCCCTTGGCGAACATGAGCTTGTTTTCACATGATGGCGGCCCTGGTGTGGGAACCTGGAACGCTACTCACTGGGCACCAGGAGGCCTGTGTGGCTGAAGGCGGCTGAGACCCAGGGCCTTGGCACATGATGCTCAGGTGGGAAGGATATACCTCTGGCATCTAAGATTCCAACCTCTCTGCTGGGCCAACATTACTCCCATCAGTCATGGCAAAAATGTAGGAAAGTCTGAGAGATCAAGACTCACTAACCCACCTGTCAAAATGACCCAAATTGGTGTCTTTCGGGTCAGAGTTGCATTTCATATCTGCAGGGCCAGCCCATTGGGATCTGGCCTCAGCGCTACAGAAGCCCTAGAAGTGCACACTCCATCTCGCCTTGGGGTTTCCCAAAGGTCCCATGTTGTGGTGCAGAGCTTCCAGATGATGAGCATTTTCTTCAGTGAATTTTGCCTGCTCACTTCCCAGTGTCTGGTGACTATGTCCAGAGAAACAATAACCTGATTTACTCTGTCTTATGTCTTACATGTGATTTGATGATTTTCAGTGGCATGGCTGCTGTGAGGGCTCACAGAATTTTCAGCCAGAATTTTTCCCCAGGAAGAACCTCAGGGCTCCCTAGGATATTTCTCCCACAGGTAACATCTTCAGGCAGCAAAAGCCGCCAAATGGGATCCAGCTTGGAAACGATGGGTCTTTCATTAAATGATTGACTAGTGGAGGGAAGAGCTTCAAGCCAGCAGCACTGCGATGCCTGCACTCACTGCTACTGTCAACGTTCGCAGCGACACCTCAAGGACGTCACCGTGCACCTCGTGAGCCATGAGCAGACAGAATGAGTTCCAGCCGCACCTGGGGCTCCCAAGAGAGAAGCTCGTGATGTGCTGTCAAGGCAGCTCAGAGGGGGAAAGGCAGTGGCAACTGCAGGCCGAGACTTCTGGCATGGTCAGAAGTCCTGCATGGGATCCTGAGGCAGCTGAAGGCCCTGCAGTGGGCACCCAGGGCAGTACAACATGGTGGCAAAATGCCCCCAAGAGGCAGCACCAATGGAGACATACAGGAGCACACAGCTGGAGTGGTGGTCAGTTCTGGGCCCAAGAACAAGCAGATCCCTAACTAGAAGCCAATTTTCCAGATGAAGAAGACAGTCCACCTCTTCCACATCCTCTGTAACGGAGCACTCCATGACAGTGGTCAGCAGCCTGCTTGTTACCAGGAACCGCTTTTATGGAACACAATTTTTCCCTGGGCCTCTGGGTAAAGATAGTTTCTCGTGTGCAGGTCACAGCAGGGTTTGTGCTCCTCTGAGAACCTAATGCTGAGGCTGATCTGACCAGGCAGAGCTCCAGGGGTGATGCCGGAATGGGGGAGGGCTGGACCTCAGAGGAACTTCTTGGGCCAACCCACCGCTCACCTCCCGCTAAGCAGCCCAGTTACTAACAGGCCAAAGTCCAGCACTCGTGTGTAGCCCAAAGCAGAGACCTCGGTCCCAGCTGGCATCAGCTATCCCATCCCGAACCACCTGCTCTCAGTGTGGGCCATGGGGACAGCATTCCGCCGGGCGTCCAGCACTGGTGCTGGCAATTCCTTCCTTCCTGTCCTGACCTGATCCTGAAGGCTGCCTGTGGCCACCTCTTCCTGGGTTGGTCTTCAGCGACCCCAAGCTTTGTTATAAACCACATACACTGAGGAATCTGGGAAGAGTGGCAAATCAGGGACTCTTTCCTCTTCCCCTTGAAAGACTGTGGTTCAACCTTCACTAGCATCCACTGGACAAAGTGTGTTGGGTTTTTTTTTGTAACTGAAGCTCATTTATCTTTCTTATATCTTGCAATGATGAGATTTTTCTACCAGCTTCACACCAGCCCATTCAGAGACCAAGAGTCCCATGTATTGCAAAATAATCAGCATTCACACACAAGAAGGAATTTAATACCTTTCTTAGGTGAATTTAAACCTGAAGGTATTAGCCAGGGTGGTGATGTGTATTTTTGATGCTGGAACCTTTGGAGCCTGAGGCACAAGGATTGCAAGTCTGAGCTGAGCCAGAGCAGTTTGGTAACTTAGGGAGAACTTGTCTCAAAAAAAGAAATGAATGAATGAATGAGTATCACTCAATGCAGTGGTTTGATCTGCAGTCATGCAAAAAAGAGAAAAACCCCGATTATTTGTGATGCGCTTAGGTCTTCATGAATAGCATCGCATGATTCTCAGAAAGACACTGACCAACAGGCACATAACACAAGTCTGAGTCCTCTGCCTGGACCTTGGACAGTGGTTGCAGCCCAGCTGGGTGAGTGTGACAGGACGTCAACCCACAACCTTAATAAGACAGTAGGAGTCAAGACTTTTCCTGGCTGCTGAGCTATGAATCACACAAGCAAACCCTTGAAAGCACATCAGTCCATAAGCTAAAAAGATGACCAAGCTTCCCATGCTGACTCCTCTCAAAGATATATCCCATTGCAGCAAGGTGAGCGTAGATACAAAGAGTCTGCCTGTGGGACCAGGAATGTCCCAGCCCTTCCACCTTTACTGTGAGCTTATATCCATCTTTAAATTTGCGATCTCAAGCTCCAAGTTTCTCATCAATGTCCTGAGACTGCACAAGCATGATTCAGCCCAGAATCCACAAATGTGACTTTTCATGATAAAGAAGATTTGCAACCAGAGCGGGAGCGTGAACACATCACAAGAAACTGGGGTGATTTCTGACCTGCTCATTTCCTGCCAGGCATCCCCAGGTTTTCTCGTGTTCACCACTCTGAGTAGCACAGCATTTAACTGATCATTTTGTTTTTCGCTCCTGCTCCCCAATCTAAACAACAAAAGGAGGAATTTAACCTCATATCCTCGCTCTGAAATTAGCTCTATTGTCAAAAGATGACAGCTGTATCCTGATTTCAAGAATTTTGTGTTGGAATAAAACAGCATTTTTGAAACCATTGTGCTACTTCAAACAGATTCCTAATGGTCCCTCACAAACCATTTCTAGAGGACTCGGGTAAGTAAGACAGAAAGACACCATTTCTAAAGAGTTGCTTTCACGGGCGAGGTCAGAGTGTTCTTTCCATATTGCTCATTCCCAGTCGAATTTCCTAATAGTCTATCTCCTCCGCTAACAGATGCCCGGCCTCATGTCGGAACCAGACCGCCCCACCGCTGAGACGCTATCCAGCGCCTTTCTTATTGAGCCGTTTCCCTAGCAGATGGCGCGAGGCTGCAGGCACACTCCTTCCTGTTAATTACCAGCCTTCGCTACAGATGGAAATGCCAGTCAGCCTCCCAGGTCTTGGTTCCTGCCATTGCCTCAGCCCATAGCCCTCTACCTAGGCAAGACGCTGCCAACACACACCATGTGCTTTGTGACTGCTGACTAGGCAGGCAACAAAAAACAACTTACTTCATGAATATTCATGGCGGAATGTTTAAAGTTCTGTTCATCTGTGATGCTTCTAGATCCGCTTAAAGGGGATCGTACCTTCTGAGAACACTCTGCCCCTTGTTTCCCTACACCGAGGAGGCATCGTACTAGAGCGGGTTGCCATGGCAACAGGGAAGCCCACTAAATGTGGGCGTCCAGGGCCTGGCAGAGGCACATCGATTTCTGACTCTTGTTCTTCTCGAAACTTCCAGTGTCTCCTCATCACTCTTGTCCTGCCTTGATGACCAGAGCCACCGAGCTAAGCTGATGGATTTTCATGAAACCTTGAGTATCTCATTAGCACTACACAGTGCTACATAAGAATTGCTCCATCTTTCTGGGTGTCTTCACATATTCAACTGAGAAAAATGAATTTCAGCATCATCTTTTATCCACAAAGACAAACTGTTATGTTACTTCTAAAAAACCCTGTAGCCTCCAAGAGACAGGTATCTTTTAGTTTTAGAGGAGGACATGGAGTTCCCCGGAGAACAGAACATCAGAGCTCCAAATCTTCTAGAAGACAGAACTATCGCTCCTGGGATTAAAAAACGGGCCATGCATGATTT
Source organism: Thryonomys swinderianus (assembly GCA_004025085.1). Taxonomy (NCBI): domain Eukaryota; kingdom Metazoa; phylum Chordata; class Mammalia; order Rodentia; family Thryonomyidae; genus Thryonomys; species Thryonomys swinderianus. The sequence goes on along the minus strand of PVIC010000729.1, from coordinate 49,298 downwards.
GGCTAAAACTGGGAAGTAAATATGCTAAGGCAGAAAATGGATTGCCTTACAAAACTCAAAAAGACTTTCCTCTGTAGGTGCCTTTGGCCTGTGGGGTTTCTGGTGGGAGGAGAACTCCAGGGTCCACCCCGAGCTGGAGGAAGCGAAAGGTGAGGCAGGTGGTGGAACAAGGCAGGCATTGGGAGTCAGAGCTCCTGGGGGCAGCTGGAAGCCTCCGTCTCCTTCTGTTCCTGTTCCACTTGGGAGAGCACATATTATAGATACGCTCTCCATATTTTACAAGAAAGAAAAGCCGCTTTAGGTTTCTTCAGATAGGACAGAGGGGGCTGACTCAGAACCTTCTCCAGTAACTGTGGCACATGCCTCTCCTAAGTCCCAGAAAAGGAGGGAAGGGAAGAGATTCCCCAAGGGAGCAGAGCTCACTTTTCTCTTGTACAGAATTCCCTATGATTACACTTTGCACCGAAGGGCATGTGCAGAGGGGAACAAGTACTCACTTGTTACTATATATGTACATGTGCATCAATGGATTATTAATCTTATTCCTATAAATAATACATAGACTTTAATATACAAAAATATCACAGTGTGTTATAGTCTTCAGTGTCAGTTCAACATAAACAATTAAGTCTCATGGAATACTTTCCTTGGCTTTTGCCAAACTTTTCTACCTGTAGCCCATTTAAAGTTACAATTTAGCTGTGATTAGAAAATTGCATTGCTTTGCATTGCATTGCATTATGGGAACTTTTCATTAAGTTTATTGTCATCATGTTTGACCTGTGATTTATTGTTAAGCCATTACTCACTTTCACACACATTGCATTCATGAAGCCAAAACCTGCTTCAGCTTCATCACCACGTGTGTCAGAATTTCATGCCTTGTTTGATGACTGGATGATGTTTTTCCTTGATTGGATAATAGCATTCAATCCTAAAAGCGTATTTCTTCAGTAAATTTTGCTATTTGCAGTGTAGCAGCTATACACATAATTCAGCCTTGTGTCTGCTCTGCAGTATTCACACTTTCCCCCTCATAGTCCTGTCAGTCGGCATCAAGGCTGCTTCAGTGCTCAGAGTTCTGTGTGATGTATGTTCTCCTACCATGCTTCATGTCCAGCTACACACACACACCCCACCCACACACACACATACACACAACCTATTTCTTTTTTCTTTTTTTGAGACAGGGTCTCTCTTTGGAGTTCAGGCTGTCCCTGAGCTCATGTGTAGCCCAGGCAAGCCTTGAACTCAGCAATCCTCTTGCCTCTGCCTCTCAAGTGCTGGGATTACAGGTATGAGCCACCACACCCAGCACTGTGGTATGTGGTGGTACTGACTGCTGGTGGGCATGAGTCACCACACCTGGCATGTTTGTATGTGGTTACCGGTGATCGAACCCAGGACCTTCTGCTTGCCAGGCAAGCACCGGAACTACTGAGCCAAATATCTGGCCCCCACACAACCTATTTCTTAATAATGACCATGCTTCATGAGCAACTTATGAAATTCCTGCAAATTTCCGAAAGGCTCCTGCCAAGTGGTACAGGGGAAGATAAGCACTGAATATCTGTGGTTTTTCTACTTTATGACAACATATATGTCATATTCTTGCCACGTGTTATTTACAAGTAATAAACTAATGTGAATGTACAGAGTTTCACTTGAGGGAAGTTTAACAGTTGACCAAAGTGATTGGACAGATGACTTAAATGATGCAGTTAAAACAGTGAAATACCAGCACATGGAAAGTTTCAGGACATCCAGGCTGTTTTTGATCTGTGTGAAGGAAAATATACCAGGATGATGTGTAGTCCTTTCAGGGACAGAGGGGCTCAGCTTGAGCCTGGAAAATGAGTAAGATTTGGAAAAAGAGGAGAAAAGAAATATTTCTTTATTAGCTCAAGGAGTACTTCTGATCAGTTGTTAACCAGAACAAGCCCTACATTTTCCCTATTTACAATCTTCAATAAGAGTCATAATTTTTCCAAAGAATGTTTTCCTCTTCTATGCAGCTGGATGGGCTCCTAAAGAAGCATCAAATATATGCAGTTTAAGGATTTTCAAACTGAGTTTTAAAAACAACTCCTAAAACTTAACCACTGTATCTAAAAGAAAACAAAGTGTCTCTCTATATACTGTGTCTTTGAAGAGTTTTGAAAAAATATCAGCAGAGGAACCTGGGGTGAATGAGAAACTGTGCTGCTGGAGACCAGGAAGACAAAGCCCTTCTCTAATGTCGCTGGGCTGCTGCTGTCACTTGCAGAACTGCCCTCAAGGCCTGTTCTGCTTGAGCACCTAGTCCCTGGGGGAGGGACCTGGTCCTCCACTCCAGAGTAAGTGAACTGGCCACTACCCCGATCACCCAACTGTCTAACTCCCTGATACGCAGCATGAAAGCCAGTAACTGAAAAGGAGATATGAAGAGTTAATCACTTCCTGTGAGCACATGAAAAGTGTCCGATCTTGTTCATCGTGTCGCTAGGGCATGAGGCGCCATTCTCTCTTACAAAGCAAAGGCTGAGGAAGTGGTTTCATTACCAGCCCCATGCGAACATGTGGGGCCGCGTCAGCACTGCTCTCTCATGCTGTTCTAGAATACTCTGCCTTGTGCACCCAGACCATGAACACACACGGCACTCTGGGCCAGTCCTTCCAGGAAGAAAAGCTGGAAAGTGTAAACTAGGATTGTCTGCGATTGTGTGTGTATATGTGTGTGTGTGTGCGTGTGTGTGTGGTACCAGGGATGGAGCTCAGGCCCTGTGCTTCCAGTGTAGGCACAGCACCACTGAGCTAAATCCCCAGCCCCTGTTCATGCAATGAATAAACAAACGAAACTATAAAATTCTTTTTTATTTTTTCACTTTTAATTTCTAGTTTGATTCATCCATGTTTGTGTACATAATGGTCGCGTTCTCTGTGGGAAGCTGGCACATGCATATAGCACATATTCATTGTGCTTCACCCTCTTTTCTTTTGCAAAAGATCCCACCCCGTTTCCTAATATCTCCTATCTTTTTCTCATGTAACAAAAGTCATGTAGTAATTAACCTTGCAACTGATTTCCAGTAAAGAAATGGCTAAATAAATCATAGTTCACCTATCTATTTACCTGTGTGTCTTTAGGGGAAAAAAACACAGGAAGGAAAGATATCAAAATACTGTTGGTGACAATTACTAACTCATCAGTTAAAGTGGCTGTCTTACAGTCGTGTGTATTTTCTCATTTTCTACCTTAAGCAGGTGTTGCATTTATAAACAGAAAAAAAAAAGGCAAAGTTAATTTAGAAGAGCAAGAACCTGCTTTGGGGAGAGTGGGTTGTGGTCCCCAAGGGGTGCGAACCACCTGCAGCTTCAGTGGCATCGTCTGTGGCTTCACATTTCTTGGTCTCCGCAGTGTGTCCGCATCTTCACCGCGGGAAGATGGCAGGATGCCACAGGTCACCATGTGGGACCCGCCGGGCAGTGCCCGGGCTGTGTCGTTTCCAGCCAGCTCCCGTCCCTGTGCAGCGCCTCTGAATGGCGCCACGAAGGAAACCGGAAGGCTGAGACGATCTCTCTCAGTCTCATTAATCCTCCCAAAGCTGCCTCCTGCGAACCTCCTTGGCAAGAGTCAAACCGGAGTGGTGGATGCAGAGCCACCAGCGCGGGCGCAGTGCCCTCTGAGCATCTGTTAGGAAGGCCGTGCTCCTCGGTTTGCCAAAACTCACATCACCCGTGGTGTCTGCCTGGGTGCTCCGGGCAGAAAGCCGCGCGGGAAGCCGCTTCCCCCGTCACTGCACCGGTGGGGCGGGTTGCGGACCTGAGACCAGGTCCTTCAAAGCAGGGCGGCACCTGGGACGAGGCAGCAACAGCTGGAGGTGCGTCCTGAGGGCGGAAGCAGGATCAGAGGCAGAAGGAAGAGGCCACAGATGTGAGAGGAAGAGAGTGGAACCTGCTTCTGGCCATGGGGGAAGCTGACATCATCCAGCCTGACTCCGGGGAAGGGGGCAGTGCCAGCTTCGGCGGCCACATGGCTTCTAATGAGGCCAGCCGAGCGGCAGCCCCACAGAGATGAGCAGTCAGCGCTCGCCGAAGGACAGAGACAGGCTCAGCCGCTGCAGCTGGTGTGTGAATTGACTGCGAGCGAATGGAGGAGACCCGGGTGGAGGGGCTCTGGGTCCTTCCCTTAAGGGGCCAGAACAAACATGGCAGGGAACACGGCCACAGTGGTCTCTTTGTTTTAATTTAGTTTCTTCCAACAGCTCTCTTCAGCAGACAGGGAGAAGCCCACATCGGAGGAGACACTCGGACACTGAAGGACTGTGGTCAGTGACGGACATACCTAGACTCGTACAGCAGCACGGACACTCCAGAGCTGCCCAGGTGGCAGAAGCGGGTGGGTCCAGCTTCCCACATGCAGAGGAGCAACTTCCAGGTGACACGGGCCCTAAGGGAGACCCACCCTGCAACTCAGCCCCACACAGTGCAGGGCTTGGTGCTTCTCTCGGTGTCTGACACGCAGGCCCCCTTCCAAAGCTGCAGCTGGTCCTGAGGCTGGCAGAGGTGGGTCTCGCACAAAGGAGCCCCGGCGTGGGCCTGGCACGGACAGTTCTCAGAGTCAGCCTCACGGCGCAGTGGGACCCTGTCTTGCCCCACACTGGCCACGTTCCTGAACTGCAACCCAGGTCTTCATGTTCAGTGGCTCTCCAAAGATTCGCACTTACTGGTGGCGCACACCTGTGGCCCAGAACTCTGGAAAGCTGAAGCAGGAGGGTCACACATCGTTGCACAGTCCAGCCAAGTGCTCACCCAGCAGGACATTGTCTAATGACACCAAATAAAGGACAGAGGACAGAGCTCAGAGCCAGCGCCCTGGAGTCCATCCCCAGCAGCACACTGAAGGCGGTTTGCAAAGTAGTCATGGAAGCTTTTCTGACAAATGTCAGAGAGTTGTGAGCATTTTGGAAGCATATGCTGAGAAGAAAATAGCCTTACTGTGAGAAAGAGGCCACATCCAATGTGAGTGGGCAGACGGGAGGAAAACGAAGGCGTATGCTGCTGTGCGGCTCATCCAGGAAGATGTGCGGCTCCCTGTGGCTGAGCTTGGCACTGCTCCCATGCAGCCAAGGGGCCAGAGCTGGGCAGAGCTCGGTGGCCCTCCTGACGAAGGCAGCACAACGTCCTCGGCATGTAGCTGAGCATGGTGACACACACCTGTCCCTCGGCCAAAGTGTGTGTGTGTGTGGGGGGGTCCCAAGTTCAAGTTCAGCCTGAGCAGCCCAGCAAGACCCATCAGGAAATTTATAAAAACCAAGGAAAGGACATGAGTGCAGCTTAGGGTGAGGTTCCTGGTTTCCATCTCCAGTACACAAAAATCAGTCCATCAATCAACCCACAGCAGTAGGGTCAGCAGGTCTAGTTCCCTCCTGTCCCTTGTTCCCACTTCAGTTTTACTCATTCCCCGCCTCCATTTTCATCTAACAGGTGCTAGCTGTGCCCTGTGTCACCATTTGTGTTGTTCACACACAGCACAGAGATCAGAGACGGCAGAGGAGGAGGAGACCATCAGTAGCTCAAAGCGCCACGTGGAGCCCAGGCTTATGAGAGAGAAGAGGGCACCTCACTCCAGAAGGGGTGACGCCTGCTGTGGGCTCAGGGAGGGTCATGCCAAACAACATGCAGGGACAGCAAGACAGAGGGGAGGGAAAAGCCTTAGTAGGAAGCAGCCTGGGAAAGCTCTCAGATAAAAGGCATCAATTCTAACACTCCAGGAGGCTGAGGCAGGAGGATTACCCTGGGCAACATAATGACTTAGAGAAAGCCTGTCTCAAAATAAAAACGAGGGGAAATGATGTGGTTCATTGCTATGACCTTGAGTTCCATCCCATCTGGCAAGGAGGAAAAGAAAGAGGAAGAGGAGGAGGAAAGCAGAGGGGGACCAGCGTGTAAGAGGATAGCAGAACCATCCAGAGCCGGGAGAAGCCAGGTGCAGCTCTACACAGTGGGAGGGGCCGAGATAAGTCCCAAGGCCGCGGAGGATCAGGGTGAGGGATGAGCAGAGCTTTGCCCCCGCCCAAGACTGCGGCATCCGCACCAGAGTGCTAAGTGGGAAGGACAGAGCCTGGCAGACACAGATAACCACTTCGGCTGCAGCCAGACACACGGTGCTGGGAGTGGGGCTTATGCAGCCCAGGGAGGCTCTTAATGTGCTTATTTCCAGGACTGAGGCTTGGACCCAGTGCCTTCTCACTGAGAAGGCTCCTCTTGTTTCTTACTTATTTACATTCGGTTTTGAGGCAGAGTTCTGCCAAGTTGCCCGGGGTGGGGGGGTGTCTTGCGGCCCTGCTCTTGTCCTCTTTCCTTCCCCTCCTAGCCTCTCTGCCTCCTCTTCCTCTCCTCTGAGACACATTCACTGCACATCAGACCCCTAAAGGCCAAGGTCACAGGGTGGGGCTGTCAGAAGCTTAATGGCAGCTCAGGCAGCTTCTGGTTAAAACCTCTGGAGGGTCCGGGGAACGGTTGGCTCCTTGCTTACTCAGCTCCATGCCAGAAAGTCCTCCCCTGACACCCCGGGGTCAGCCAAAACGGCTGGGACACCATGGAACCCTTTCTTACGAATTGGCCTAGGTCTCTGGTGTCCAACCCAGAGGAACAAATGGAGGACTTCCTCTGAGCAGTGGACAGATCTTCCATTTTGTGCTTAGTGAGCTTTAGAAACTGCCAGTCTTGTCAACTCGCCTAGGCTGGGACCAGACGGCACGGTTCCTCATGGTTCTGATGGCTCTGCTGTAGAAGGGATGCTCTTGCTTTACCTGTGGGGCAAAAACGGGCAGTTCTCGTGGGTAGGATCTCCTTTCCGGGGTCCATCCTCACTGTGGCCAACAGGCACTTTCTTCAAAAAAATAAAAATAAATGAAGTCAGGATCTGGCCCCTGGTAGGAGCTCTTCAGTCCCTCATAGATGAGTGTCCGGGTCACCTGTGGTCCAAGATGGCCTTACAGGCCCCCATCATGTCCTTCCACACCTGTAACCAGGAACTGCTGCCTTGGGAAGAGGCCAGGAGGCTCTTGGTGGGAATATAAATCAGTGTGACCTCGACGGAAGGCATTGTGTGCAGATCCTCAAAAACCTAAAACTAGAGATTCCACTCAGCCCAAGCATTCCCTTCTAGAGATCTTCCCTAAGAGTGAAAGGGGTCGCACTACAGTGACGTGTTACTGTGTGTGCACAGCTCATCACCGGTCAGTCTTGGAAGTGGCCTCTGTGTCCATCAGTGGGTGAGCAGATATGGTGAATGTGTTTTTACACCATGGAGAAATACTCTGCCATAAAGAAGGATAAATGAGTCACTTGTTGGAAAATGGATGCACCTTGAAATCATAGTATCAAGTGAAACAAATCAGACACACGGGCTTAAATAGTGCCTGATTTTTCTTATACAAACCCTCCCCCAATAAGGAACAAAATAAAAATGGGTAATAGGAACAAAGGAGGTAGATTATTCTTGTCGCTCCAGAGGACCAAGCGATGAGGCAGAGTGGAGAGAGGAAAGGAACCTAAAAGAGCTGAGACACATCGTGCCCATGCACCACTGCCCAGGAGGACACACTCAGTCCGCACTGCAACGCGGCCGCGTCACCAGCGGATTCACAGCCTGGGACTGGGAGCAGCCGTGTAACTTCAGGTTACGCACACACTCGCTGCCTCTGTGCTGTTGCTTGAGTGACCGGGTGTCAGGAGCTGCGTCTTTGAGGGGTGGTTCCAGCGTGCACACCTGCCGGGCGGGGAGGGGCCGCAAAGACAGCATGTGGGGCAGTGGGACCCACCGCCGACTCTAATGACCAGAATTGGCTCCAGTTCTCCAGCTCCACAGAAAAGTGATTCCCCTGCCAGACTTGATCCCTCTCCAGCCCCAGATCTTACTCTGTGCTCTTTCTTTTCAGAATTGCTTTATGAGTCCACGTTTGCAGTAATGATCCCACTCGTGATGAGGAATTTGTAGATAGATGTGTATGACACAACTTAATCTTTTTACTTCCCCTTCCCTTCTCTTCTCTCCTCTTCCCTCCATGTTTCAGTTCCATTTTTATGCTTTAGCCTCTGTCTTCCCTTCTTTCCTTCTTTCTCCTTCCTTCCTTTTTTCCTTCCTTCCTTTCTTTTTTCTTTGCCTCTCCCCTTTATCTATGAAAACTTAGCAACTACCATTTCTTGAGCAAGAAGGGCTGATGCTTTTGACTTCCCAGACATAAGCAGAGGGACCACACGATTAAAAAGCTCTTCTGGGATCCTGGGAAAGAAAGCAGTGATACCGGTGGGGTGGACTGTACACTTTAGAGTTTGACAAGCTGAGATTGAAATACAGACATTTGTCAGACTTGTCTCCATGAGAAAATTACTTTCCCCTGTGGTCTCCCAGTTCCTCACTGGGAGGGCACAAGACCCAGGTCACAATCCGAATAAGGAGTGTGTTTCTCTGAGATCTGCTTAATCATTTTAACCGTGAGTTATCAGGGAGATCTAGACTGATGTTTTTCTAGGAACTCACTTCTAGGTCACCACTTTCCAAAAAGGAAATCACTTTTCTCCGCTTTTTTCCTTTAATTTTTGAGCCCACATATGCATGGGCAATGATCACATTCCTTCTGGGAAGTTGGTACATGCACCTAACGCCTCTCGAATCTTTTCCATCAACTTCCTCTCTCTCCTCACCTCCCCCCTCCTCTCTTGGTCCCCCTCCAATTTACAAAAGATCTATCTCCCTGTTTCCTATTATTGAGCTTTCATTTTTCTCTTTGTTTATATTTTGGGTCTTTTTTTTAAAAAGGGAATGAGTCTGATTGGACCAACTGCATCCCTAAGGACCCCCTGTGTCACACTGTGGCAGAGTCTAGAGGCCCAGGAGATGAAGTCTGGTACGAAGGGCAGAGAAGCTCCTGAGGTCCGAAGCGCTTCTCAGGCCTGGGTGGGAAATCCAGAAAGCCAGTCAAGGTCCCCGCCTCAGCACTGGCGGGTTTTCTGGACAAGGCTCGTCCCACAGTACCATGGACAGCGGATGGGTGAGGTGTGTGTCAAGGAGGATCACGGTCAGGTGTTCTCAAGAACTTCAGAAACACACTGACTCTGCAAACTCAGGTAAAACAGCCAGACTCACTCTGGGGAGAACGGGACATCTCTGGGCGAGGGTGGGTGGCACGGGAGTGAGGACTCTGAGGACCCAGAGGAGGGCTGAGCTCAGACCCTCCAAGTGGGAGGCCAGTGTTGTGTGAACCAGAGGCTGGTGCTCAGGATAAGACCCTGAGAAGCATGAGAGATCCTTGCTGTGTGTCCAGATTTCTGGGCTGTCCCAGCTGCTCAGGCCTCAAGGTAAACAATCTGCTCCTGAAATGGTTAGAAAAACAAACACTCAAGCAAAGCAGAACTCGCTGTTGAACCAAATGTCCAAACGGAATCCCTGAGATTCTCCATAGCCCGTGCAGTGTAGATGGACCCTGAGCTCGAGGCTGGGGCCCTGCGTGGCAGCATAGCCTAGAGGCTGAGCCTCATGCACAACTGGGGGCCCTATGCAGGAAGGTCCAGAGGGAAAGCTGGGTTTTACTTGCCAAGTGCGGCCACATGTTCCCTCTGTGCTTCCAAAACCTCCTTCTCTTTTGTTCTTTAGATGGGCCAGGCCCACAGAGAAATTTCTCACCAACAATTCTACTTTTACTCCTTTTTATAAGTGCATAAAGGGAAACTGTCTGTCCAGCCTCGCCCCATCTCCAGCCTCCTCTGCTCCTCTCCAAGGACCTTCGGTGACTTTCAGTGTCCACGCTGTAGAGCTTGGGTGTGTACAAGCAGGGTGGCTGTGTGATATGTGTGTGTGCTGCGGGTGCACAGAGTGTATGTGTGAGTGTACACGTGTGCATGTGAATATGTGTGCACAATTGGCTGTGTTTCTGTATGCATACATGTGGTATGTGTGTGTGCACGTGTGGTACGCGCATGCATGCCTGCGTGCATGCATGTGTGCGTGTGTGTGTATGTGTGTGTTTGTTTGAGGCCCTGGAACACAAGCAGAACAGGCAGAAACGAAGTCTTCCCGAGGCAGAAAGAAGAGGCAGCGGGTGAGAAGCGAGCAGGGAGGCGCAGCTCTGGGGACACAGCTCGCCACGCCCCGTGGACCCCAAGGGGAAGTCCTCCGGTGGAGTGCTGCAGGGAGGCCAGGTTCACACGTGTGTGCCACATCGATGCGGTTTACTCCACGCAGATTTCACCCCAGTTTCGAGGAGCAGCTAGAAGACATCCCCGGGACGCACACAGGGTGCGAGGCCTCTTGAGCCTTTGTTCCCAGATGAAGCCGCGCTGGGCCGGCCTGCTGAGAACTCCCGGGCCGGGAGCTCTGTGGGGCCTCCAGACCTCCCTGCTGTGAGCCCCAAGGAGTCTGGCGGTTCCACCCCAGGGGTCTCTGCTCTGGGGTCACACCCGCTGCCCTGGCATCACTTCCTGCTCTGTGGCTGTGGGGAGAGGCAAACGGGCCTGTGCCGTGGACACAGGGTGCGTTGGCCTGAGCGTGGGACTCAGAGCTGCACCAGAGCTCAGGGGTCTGGCCACAGTTTGGGGCCCACATTTCATGTGGTGGACAGGTTAGATCACACACACACACCTGTCCCTGCAACAGGCGGCGCTTGCTGATGTGACGACTCCACAAACTTCCCTCTTTTCTTCTGTGTTTCCAGGGTTGAATGCTCCAGACACTCAGAAGAGGGCAGGCAGCAGCTGGAGAGGAGTGGAGCACATTTGCAAGATGCTGTGTGCGGAGTTTCTGCCTCTCCCTTCCCCTGAACTGCAGAAAGAGTGCAGTGTGACTAATTACACCAGCGAGGGAAGCAGAAGCTCTCGAGCTAAAGTATTTTGGTAATCATGTTTACTGCCGGTAAAGTACGTCTGCATTAAATAAGTCAAAACACAGTGCGCAAAATTTGGAATGACTCTGTGAGCCTTGCAAGGATGGAGTTAGATGTAGAAATGATATAATGTCCAAGTTGAAACACTAGAAGAGAAGATAAACCATCTGCTTCACTAACTCAGATCCACTTGAAAATGCTAATTGTATGGCAGCGGAATGATTAAACTACATTTTAAAAAACTTTTCTAGTGGGAGCTGAGCTGTGCTGCGAGTGAGACCGGGCTCCCCACAGACGAAGACAATGTGGCTTCCTGGATGGGTGACCAGGAGTCTCCACGTGTCACGAGTCAGCCAGGTTCGGCTCTGTGGCCCGGTCTCTGCAGACCGTTCTGAAAGGCACTCGATGGTCCGAAGGCCAGTAAACACGGCCAGCACCCTTGCTGCTCTTCCCGCGGAGGACGGAGGCCATGTAGTGTGGGCGGAGCTGGGAGTGACATGTGCAAACCCCACTCCTTCATTTATTCTGCTTCATTACAGGCAGAGTAAGCATAGGCGAGGGACTCACACTTATCCACCCAAACCCACAACCCAGGAACAGGCAGCGCAGAGCGCACAGCCCCACACAGGCGCCTTGCTCTGGCTCCACGAGGCCCCTGCTGCAGGCTGTGATGGCCGGGCTCACTGTGGGAGCGGATCCCCAGCCACGGCGCACCTTTATCCTGTGTCTGCTCCCCTCCTTCCCTCCCTCTTCGCTGTTGCCGGTTCTTGGTCCCCTTCCCAAGTGCAGACGCTCTATTTCTATTTTTTCTTTCAATTATTCTCTCCACTTCCGCTCCCTCTCTGCTCCCCCTCCCTCCATCCCTCGGTCCCCTTCCCCACTGTAAAAAAAAATTCCTAGCTTTTACTTTGTTCCTTATTTATATGTTTTTGTTTCTGTGATATTTAAGCTTGCAGCTCTGATTTACTTCACCTAACGCCGTGGTCCCAAGGGGCACCCGTTTCCTTACCAGAGACCCGAGCTTCTCCTTCTTCGTGGCCGAGCAGGACTCTATGGTGTGTAAATGCTGCGTCTTCTCCAGCCGCTCACCTGCTGATGGACACAGAGCCGCCCCCGAGACTCAGCTGCCAGGAGCCGAGCTGCTAGATACGCGGCTGTGCCTGGGCCACTCTGACCAGTGTCTTTCGCTCTGGGGAGACCAGTGACGGCAGGAACCTCGGTCAGATGGAACTCCGAGGGTATGTTTTTGGGGCGTCTCCATGCTGGCGGAGCTCACTTACACTCCCACGGCAGCGCAGGAGGCTCCTTCCCCGCAGCCTCACCTGCATGTGCTCTTCTTTGATGCCTCCATGATGGCAGGGGCAGTATGGAGTCCCCGTGGAAACGGAGCCAGGTCTGCGTGGAGGCTGGACCCCGGGCACAGCTTTCCTTTGTGACATGGACAGAGGTGTCCTCGTGGCCACACAGAGAAAGACAATCCTGACAGTGCCCTCTGCACACCTGTTAGGCACATCCATGGCTAAGCATGAGGTGTCTAAGGCACCACAACAGAGAGAAGGAGAGAAGAAAGCAGCAGCAATTTATTGCCTCACCATGCTGGAGCGGAGCGTCTCAGTTGAGGGCCAGCTGGCTGCTTCCCTCTCGGCCGTGAGGGAAGATACAGGCCCCTCCAACGGCATCATAGTGGCTCAGGGTGCCCTGCCGACCTCATTCTAACCTGACCAGGATGTCTCTGAGGTTCTGGGAGCCAGAGGTGCAGCTGGCAGGCTGCCTGGGACCAGCACACGGTTGTCATCAGCCCTACGCTAAAGAAGAGGCTCCCAAGGAACCAGTCCCGCCTGGACACAGGGGACAGGAAGCAGAATCCCTGGGGATGTGGTGTCCAAACAGGCCGGCCTTTCCTCCTAAGAAAACCCTGTGCACTTTGACAAAGGCAGAGGCCAGCTGGTGGCCAAGGTGTCTTCCTCTAGCTGCCTGGGAGACCGGACTGATCTGCCAGGAGGGAATGGAAACACTCGGCTCCTGGGCCCAGTTTTTGCATTTCTCTCCTGCCCTCCATTCTCTGGCTTCAAGTCACATCTGTCACTGTCAGGACAGAAAGTGAGGGGCCGGGAACCCCACAGAGTATTCCGTCTCCAGCTGTGGGCTCAGTGACCGAGGCCAGGTGATACAATTAAAAACCATGGAGAACCATTGAATTTTAAATGTTTTCTTATGATAAAATAGACACTGGCAGGAGTCCTCCTCAACATCCTCCCCTTTGCTTCCAGCACACTCATCCCACGGTCCTCCCCACTTTCCTGCGGCAGCTCTGGAGTCCTCCCTCCTGAGGGTCTTTACTGCATTGTTCCGGCTGCCTCCATGTCCTGAGTGGATCAAAGCGTCTCCCTCTCATGATCACTGTGACATTGGGGAAGAGCCAGAGACACACGGAGCCAGATCCGGTGACTAAGGTGGACAAGGACACAGCGTCGTGTTTACAAACTGCCTTTCCTCTAGTTGGAGCTTGGCAGAAGTCATATTTTTTAATTGAATTCTTTATTAGTACATTTTATATACACATCATGATCACACTCATCATTGAAAATTTGTACCAATATATGACACAACTTAATTCTCATTTTTTCCCATTCCCCTGTCAACCCTATAACCCCTCCACCCCCTATATATTTGTTTCCTTTTTTTACCATCACATTTTTTCTTTCCTCTCATTACTTACCCCTACCCTTTTCCCTTTGAATACTTCCTATTTCACAATATATATCATACATTCATTCATACATACATTCCCTTTGAATATTTTCTATTTCACAATATATATCATACATTTGTATCTTCTGGTTCTTATACCAGAGAAAGGACACGGTATTTACACATTCGTGACCTACTTATTTCACGTATGAGTCACATTTTTAAGCACACATCGTGAAGCCCTCAGGAGAGAGGACTCGGGAGCTGCTGCAGGAGGCGGAAGGACAGTGGGACGGGTGTGTTCAGCATATTCGGAGGGGGGTTAATGACAACCTGTCTTTTCCTATACTACATTTTTAGATCAAATCACTCATCTAGGCTTTTATTATGCTGAACATATACCGTTCACTTGGTCATGAACTTTCAGTTGTCAGGACAAATTCCTCACAGAGAGGTAACTTTGGCTTGGATAGAAGGAAGAGGAAATCCAGCGGAGAATCACTATGGGATAAATGTTTGAGATAATAAAATAGAAGAGAAACAATAGCCCAGGTGGCTGGTTAGAAAGAAAGCCAAAGACTGAAAATTCCTCCGCAGCTGTTAAAGAAAACGATGTGTCGCTGTAACTTTTTTTTCCCCAGAGACATCAGTGGAATTAGGGCTGGGTGGAGACTCTGTCTTCTGCCCTCGGGAGTCCTTCTCGGGAACCACACTGGTAATTTACAGCCTGGAGGCAGACAGCAGGGCCCGTGACTCGTGGGAGGCGGTGACGGCGCCGGCTGTTCAAGGACAGGCCTCACGGAACGTGGGAATGAGCTCCACACAGGGCGCGCGATGCAGACGTCCGCGATGAGCACAGCCGCCCTGTTTGGAGCGTGTGTGGCGCCAGGGATTCAGTCCGACTCCGGAGGACATGTGTCCGTCCCTGGCTCCTCCCTTCCCCTCTGCTCCCTGACGCCCCTCACCAGACTCTCCCTCCCTGACACCTCCGACCGCACCATTTCTGCCTCGGAACCAGCCGAGCAAGGACTGAAACTGAGACCAGAGGCCTTACGTAGCCCAGACATTCTTACCCGACCCCTCCACTGGTATCAAGCATGTACTAGCCATGCTGAAACCATTCTTCTCCCCCCAGTCAGCATTCCTTATTTATAAACTTTAAAAAATTATGTGAACAGACCAAGACCGTTGGAAGAGGGTGAAGGTAGCAGCAGAAGTCAGATATGTTGTCTTTGAGTAGACCACGACAGCTTGTTGTTTACTCTGAAGTTAGAGTTATAAAAAATCTAGTTTCATCAGAAAAGATATTTGTTGTAACATGACAACAAAACAGTGAAGTGAAAATTATACATAAACACAGCTACGCTTAAAAATGAAACTATAAATAAGGAAGAAAGATGTGAATTCAGTTGTTCACCCTGGTTATCCACGAGTGATTTTTCTTATCAAAAATAAACACTAATGCATATTTAAAACTTTATGGCCAAATAAGTAATAGTCTTTTAACATGGCTTCAGCCTTTGTAAGAATGGCTGTCTCATAACTACTCCTCTTCGGCATGAAAATTCTCTCTTTGGAGGACTTCTAGCATTGCACAGCAAGCACACAGCCTCGGCCCTTATCAGAAAAATTGTAAACCTTAGATGGACTCAGAGAGCTGGATATTCCTTGTAAAAGCACTCTCCCTGCCCAAGTCAGGTTAGGTTCCCAAAAGCACCTTGTCTAGTGGGTGAAAAGAGGATTAATGATGTAGCAGGGCACACAAAGAACTAAAAAGTTCAAGGGTGGAAAATTTCAGAAGGACAAGGCATTGCTAACCGTGAAAGCTGCTGATTTCTAGTTTTCTTCACACTTTAATATCTTCATGTTCTCTTAGAATACATGGTAAATTTCAAGTAAGACTGGTCCATTAAAGGATTGCTTCCAGTAGTGTGAATCACAGTTCCTAATTTCATTTCTAATGTCCATAGAACAGCATTAAAACTGTGAGTTCCACACTGAATTTTAAGGCATTGAAATAGCCAGTGTGTATGACCAAAGTAACCTATTTTGTAACAGATATAAACATTTTTCTCCACACATTTTTTGATATATACATATTCACATCCAGGCGTGTATCACTGAAAATCCACTCTCTAGCTTCATATGACCTTCAAAAAATTGAGACCCCTGCAAGGGGCACTCTGCCCGGAAGTCAGAGGGCTCTGACATCATAGGCACCCTGGTTTTCTTCAGCCTACGTCAGGCACTGCTGGGTGTCCTGAAAGGGTCCTTCCTCCTTCCCAGTTTTATTGTCATCTGTGCAGTAACAACAGAAAATACAGCCTTCCTCTGCAGTTTATTTGTTTTTGCTTGTTTTATTTTATTTCAGTTTAATTCATTTGATTTTACTGTCTTTCTAGCTTTTAGACTTGTGACTTAGCTATGGGAATCATTACATATTGTGATTAGCTGTAAGAAAGTCAAGTTTGCTGACTTTGGCATAAATTTTAAATAAAATTTTATCATTTACATTTTGGACTTTGCAGCAGATTCCTAAAGAAAATTGCAAGAATGTAAAGCACATTGTTAAGGCCATTTGAAATTACATATCTGTATGAATCAAGATACTTGAATCTCATATAATCATAACAAAATATCAGAATAAATTAAACAGTAACATGCAGACTGAGATCCATGACTTCCATTACACCAAAGTGCTTCATGTGTTAATCACTTGATATTATAATGAGATGTTATAAATTTAAACTTATAAAATACATTGTGTTAAGATATTCTGGCCACATCTCTCACCTGCTCTACTCTGGTTATCTGTCTTTACCTGTCCAGTGGTGCATGTGACAATAGGGTCCTCTTCTGTACAATCTGAGAGACACGAGTGGACATAGCACTGACCATGGTAGAGCTCAGATCCAAGGCACTGGCTGCCCAGGCCTGTCTCTCCGTCCTGCACACAGTGCTCCCCTGGCTTTGCGATGGTGTGTAGGCTGTCTGAGCTCCTATGATGGGGAGCATTTGCAAACAGCTGGACAGTGTCCAAATGTCAAATGAATAGCTTGAGACCCCTAAGGGTTTAGTCTGTGGCTGTGCCAAGGTCAAGCACCCAGTGGCCTCCTAACAATACATTCAGCCAGGACCTCATCCACACTGGGTTCACTTACGAATCCAGTCACCACCCAGAAGTGCCACCTCTGATCTCAGGAATCCTGACTCAGCCTCCTGCTGGGACTCCTCTCCTCCTCTGTCCATGCTGTCACTTCAGTCACAGATGCTGAATCAGCTGTGCTGAGGTACATGACGCTGCTGACTTTTTCTTCCCAACCCAGAATTTCTCTGTTGTTGTCAAGGGAGGTTTGTAAGACAACCACTTCGCTTTTCTGATGCCTTCACTAAAAGTCCAAGAGAGTTTCTACCCCACCGAGCAATCTCAAACAGAGGAGGATGCAAAATGGCTGCCAGTGCATCCCGTCCACTCTTCACTCCGGGAGAGTCGAGGGTCCCCCTTTTCTCAGGCGGTGATTGGATTGACAACAGACCTCACGTTTTGTTTTAGCTTCTTCCTGTTTCACTTTCCTAATGGTACTTCATGGCCGGTCTCAAACTCCACTTTCAGAGCTCAGGGATTTAACACTGACATTGACATTTTGTGTTTAGCCTTGGCCACTGGCTCAGCTCCCAAGAATCTCATAAGTTTCATGCCTGAAATTGACGTGACAGTTCTCAGCATTCAGCCACAGGAAATCTGTGGGGATATTAGGGCCTAATGAAGCATTCTTATCCCACGACAGTCTCCTTTCAGCATGGAAGGCAGAGAGACAAACAGATTTGAATGGGGAGGGATCCTGCTCTACAATCACTTAAAATTCTGTTCCTTCATCCTCACTACTGGATCTTCCAGAGGCTTCTGTGTACAGAGAAAGGTTGACATGAGGCTGTTTGCAAACCCGTCATGGGAAATGTGAAGTGTGTCAGACCTGAAGCTGTCCTTCGCAAGTACCTGGTAGGGAGACACATGCCTAAAGGGTCTCTCACATTCTCACAGGAGGCCTGAGGCCAGATCATGGATGTCGCACCCACATGAACTCTGGGGTCTCCATCAGCAGCCTCCTCTGCAGAGCAGATGATGAGCCACACTCAGCTGGTCACATTCACAATAAAAACTCCACATTAATACAGATCAGGAGACAGACTCAGGGTAGAGGAACCTGCAAACCAACTGCAAGGTCTAGTCAAAAACCCATGACTACTTGTGTAGTCTTCTTTCTTCACTGAATATTCATTCATTCATTCATTCCCCCAGTAGTTGTTTCACTCATTCCCACTGGTGGATGAGTTCATCTTATTTCACACTTTCATTCGTTCATTCCCATTTTTAGCCAACAAAAGCTTCACCAGACCTTGAAATGAGAGGTTGATTTCACTCCAGCAAGAATATCACAGACACAAATGCACAAGGTTTTTGATACTGTCTGTGAGTTCTTATATGCAGAAACTCTTTCTCAATGGTTGCTACATTTCCATAACTACTGCCCCACCTACTCTGCCATCTTGTCCCTCCCCCTCTGAAGTCAGGAGTGAACTGTGAGGAACCTTGAAAACCCGGAACTAAGAAGAGCTTACAGACCCAGAAAGGATGAGAACTGCAACTGGTCAAGCTCATTGGAAAATAAGTCTCACCAAGGGCCTCAGGCAGAGAATGCTGTGCAGGAAACTGACTCCATCAGTGGTGAGAGAGGGACAGAGCAGGAATGAATTGCAGGCAGTGTGGGGCCGAAGCTCAGCCCTCACCTTGGCTGGGGGAGTCGAAGAGGTCATGTGAGGACATCGGGATCCCAGGCAAGCACTGAAAGCCTAGCTCTAGGAGGGTCTCCCTGGCAGGGACTCTGGGCACCACCTTGGGAGAAAGTAGGAGGAAGAGCCAGCGTCTCTCTTCCTCCCTCTACTAATTTTCCACTAGAGCCCCTGTTGTCCAAGTCAGGATGGGTGTCAACTGGCCAGAGAGACTGGAACTGAGGAAGGAGCAGAAAGCTGTAAGTGGAGGATCATCCTGGACACTCCTTGCCCCTCTAGTTCTAACATCTGTGAGGCTGCTAAACCCTTCATAGTCAGATCTGTGGTTCCAGTGGGAGACGTGATTTTCATCTTGGACGAAACGCCAGGGATATGCGATTCCAGGCTCTTTTCTCAGTTTTCTAACAGACGAGAATATGCTCTTCTAGACTGTGCTATAATAACCGAGACACGTGCCTACACAATGGGGAAAATAAATATTTGTGTAAAGAGGCAGACACGGGTATATAATCTTCAAAGGGAATTCCTCATTAAGGAGAAACATAAGCTAACATATGTTATTAGGAAACAATATACCTTTATTTAGTTCAGTGTCCTCTAAACAAAGTCTGGTTCTCATGTGTACAACCATTCTAAATCTACCTTCTAAAAGACATAAGGATATAGACCGAGATAAGGGGAAGAAGGAGAAACTTCAGATGGCCATTGAGAATGGCAAAGAAAAGATACCACATAACTGCAAAGAAACAGGGAGAAGTCACAGGGTTACCTCAGCTCCTAGACCACAACCATCGGAGGAAGGCACCCCAGCTAGGTTGCTATGCTGGAGACAGAGGGGACGGCCTACAGAGAGAACTGAGTACAAATGGGCAGAGAAACCACAGTCTTTCTCTATGTATTTTAATTTACCAAAACATGCACATATTAAGCCAGCTTTTATTAGTACATGCTGCATGACAGATCTACTGTAGACAAATTGTATGACTTAAATTCCTTCACACATTAGTGAAAAACCTCCTCGTGGGGACAGAATAAGTAAGGTCACCTTCACAAGCCAGACAATGTCTGATCCGGGGCAGGTCATCAATAATGCAAAGATATTCTTAAGGTGACCTAAATCCCTATTCTTGTCACCATACATCACCATTTTATCATTATATATGGTATTAGTTTAAATAAGATTTTAGATTTGTTCCACCTCCTGCATTTATGACTTCAGCTAATTATGAACTGTAAAGAAGAAATACTCTTCCATACATTTTTCATATGAACTAGTTGTGCTAATCTGTCAAGAAGGGTAGAAACCCAAAGCCCTCATGGTTGGGAATTGGAAAGCATTTTAGCAGGTATTTTGGATTATTTACTTAAGCTTATTTAGACTGCACACCAAGCCTTTGTGCAAGGTTCTCTCCTGCATCATTTGATTTAATTTTTATGATAAACTCCCAACAGACTTGTGTGTGTGTGTGTGTGTGTGTTTGGACTGAGCTACATCCTCTCCCCTTTCTGGATTTTATTTTGAGACAGGGTCTCAGTAAGTTCCACAGGCTGGGCTTGAACTTGGAATTCTCCTGCCTTAATCTCTCATTTGCTGCCATTACAAGACAGAGCTACAGCCACATCCTGATAGAGCTGAAATTCTTCTGGCTGTTGGCCTCATGCCCAGTGGCCTTCCCACCATCCTGTGCCTGTCCTGATCCAAATCCTTGGTCTGCTTGCCAAGGTGCCCACAGAACTACAACATTGCCTCCAAACAGCCCAGTGGCCTGCCCAGGGTCAGACTGCTGGCCTTGCCAGCTCTGAATTAGATTTGGGAGGGGTTTTCATAAGGCAATCTCATATAATAATCCTATTATCATCATTTGATCATAGTCCTTTCTCTGAAATAATTTCCATCAAATATATTTACTAAAAAAGGGGAGCAGTGAGAGGAAAGTACTAAGCCGTCCCCATGATGCACAAAACCCAACAGCCTTGTTTATGGTGGAAGAAGACAACCTAATAATGACCATGGTCGTGACACCTCCACATGGTGCAGATGTGAATGTGATGGAGATGAGGGTGCCCCCAGTTAAGTTTGAAAGTCCTCCCATCCTCTCCGTGACACAGAGTGGTCATCTGAACATGGGGCAGGTTCCGCACACTCACAATTGCATCTTCCCCAGTCTCTGTGCCCCAGATGGCCCATGTTTAATGATGGAGAATAATAGTCACTTTGTGAGCCATTCAGAGAAATTACAGAAATATGGGAACTGCCCTGTGTCTTCCATTTTCTCTCGTTTCCCCAGTAGTGTGGACAGAGAATAGCATACAGCAGCCGTGGGTGCCACCCTGACTTCAGAAGAGAAAAACATCTGAAGTGAATTCTTCTCCAACTTGGATCCTGCCTGGGCTCGTGCCGGGGCGGGGTCACAGCGAACCTGTTCTATCCACCCTCTTCCCGAACACACATGTGAACAAAGATGTCTTCACTTCTCAGATATTTGCTACAAGTGCATCAACAATTGAAAATATTTTTGAAAATGTTTTTCCCCTGTGCTTTTAAATTGAAACATCTTGACTTACATGAGTATTGCTCAAGGAGACACTATCAGATTCCAGTAAAGATAACGTTTTGATCTCTAACTTTGAAGTCCGATACTCTGTCATTTAGGAAGAGAATGTGGCCTCCAGTGCCCTCGCGGAGCTGGGAGGCGGGAGAGAGGTGCTCCATCTTGACAGGGCTGGCAGAGGTCTTCCCTGGGTGGCACCCTAATGCCCAGCAGCTCTGGGAATGTTTCCATTCCCTGGGATTCCAGGAGTGAAAGCAGAGAAGTATCTTACCAAATGCACTCAGATGATGTCTGAGCTAGAAACCGGCACTAGGGTCCCAGCCCCTGGGCCACCAGGTTTCTGGAGCCTGCGATGTTGGACATGGAGCCAGGAGGCCCTGAGACTTGAACTCTATAGGGCGTACATCAGAGGTGCACTGTGCTGGTGATTCGGCCGTAACAGTGTCTCACAGTGCAGAGCTGCCTTAGAGACACCAGAGACCTTATTTCCAAACGAGAAATCCAGAAGCTGAAAACATTGAGCATACTTGCTGAAAGTGCACATCCTGTTGGTGGAAGATGCAGGTCACAGCTGAGTGTCTCTCCCTCCCTGCCTGATGTCCTTTCCATCCACCACAGAGTGTGATCCAGATCCCCGATCTTATTCCTTCCAGCAGGACCCAGGGCGCCAGTCCTGCAGGTGATGGCGGACCAGCCAGGGTTCTTGCCCCATGTTTTGTCAAGTTTAGGCAGTTAGAGCCCAGAGTAACAGGCAGGCGACTACTGCTTGGGCTGACAACTAATGCTGCTGTGGCCTAAAGGAGCCCTCTGCAGTTTCTGTCTTGCCTACAGCAAATGAGTCCTGTACCCCATTCGCTCACCACCACCCCTTTCAGGGTAACGAAATCTTCACCACTCCTTGTGCATTTGAATCAAGAAAATAAGGACGCATTTGAGATATATTAACACATATACAAAGCCCTTTCCTTCCTCTCTGTGTTCAAGTTTTACTCTTTAATAAAGCACTGTACTTAGCCACCCTGTTAAGTCCTCACAAAACCTTCTCTCTTCTCTAAAGGTGTACTATGTAGCACAGTACCCACCATCCACTTGTAGCATTCTATCTGAGGGTGAATTATTTAGAATTGTTAAGATTGAAAACAGGATTTCAGCAGTTTCCATGGTCAGTGACCACCACACTGAGTAGCACGATACAGGACATTTTTGTTGTCAAATAGTTATATTGAATAGCGTTGCTCTAAATGCTAGGATTACCTCTTGGGAAAACAAGTGCTATACTGAAAAATGGAATCATAAAGTTATTTTAATAAATTACTTTGGAAAGCACAGTGCCCAAAGCTTCATTTTCTATAAGAAAAACGTTAAAATGTTTGACATTGCTAATAGATGATATGCAGACGCTCGAGGGAAGCTATTGTGTGAGATGTACATTCATTGCTTTTATGTTTCACCTCCAGCTTTAATTTGCAAGAAGTATGAGGACAAAAGCAGCAGCTCTGCATTTCTGCATCACACAGCCCTGATGCGTCATCCAAGAGACAGGGCAGGTTTCGGGTAAGGACTGGCTGAAGCCCGCTGGATGAGCCCTGGGTTCGCCTGCCACCCCACACAAGCTCACGGCGGAGAAGGCACAGCTGGAGGAGCTCCGTGAGGACAGAGGAAGCACAGGCACAGAGGCGCCAGCGAGATTCAGTCCCGAGAGGTCAC
This sequence comes from Thryonomys swinderianus, assembly GCA_004025085.1. Lineage (NCBI taxonomy): Eukaryota > Metazoa > Chordata > Mammalia > Rodentia > Thryonomyidae > Thryonomys > Thryonomys swinderianus. The sequence goes on along the minus strand of PVIC010000729.1, from coordinate 26,692 downwards.
CGCTCAGACCTTCTGGGGAGGTCGCACCACAGATTCCAACTGCAAAGTGCCTTTCAGCCCTCTTGGAGCCTGAGACGCTTTCGGGGTAAAACTCGAGTCTCTGTAACAGGACTGAACTAGAGGAGAGCAGAGCCCTGAGCCCAGAGGAAGTGGAGAACAGAACAGGCTTCTCTGTTTACAGTGGACGGTCCCATGGGCTTCTTTCTGAAGTCCCGGTGTCCTGAACAAAGACAAAACACACAGAGAAGGCAGTAAAAGAGGACAGTTCTGTGGCAGAAAATTAACATGCTCTGCAGCCTGAGAACAGCTGTACCAGCCACAAAGCAGCCCTGGAGGATAAGGAAGGAGTCTTGTATCCATATTTCTGGAATGGTTCACACAGATAAGGCCTCAAAACAGTTGGCTTATGAAACACTCACATTCCCTGGTGACAGATTCAAACTGCCCTATGGAAAGACTCGCCTAGCTTCCCCCAGATGTAAATGAAGGACTAGAAACACTGTTTTTTGATTGGTTGTGTATCTGCAAGCAAATGAACAACTGAAAATAGCATCTTCCGATTGGTCCTAAAAACAGTACCAGATTCAAATGTAGGAGTGAAGGTACTACGTTCTGATTGGTTCCTATACAGTGCTCAGGAGTGCTGGAGTGGTGATGGGTCCTGCGTAACACATGTGTAGCCTGGGGTTTTGCAACCTCCTGATTGTTTGTCTGGCCTTCTTAGACTTACTCTCCTGCTTCAGTCCCACCCAAAAACTAAGACCGAGCAAAACAGACAGGACAAAGACCATCTTCAAAACTACTTCAGGGCCGGAGATTTAGCTCAGTGATTCCGGTGCCTGCCTCGCAAGTGCAAGGTCCTGAGTTCGATCCTGGTAACCACATACAATGCTGGGCGTGGTGACTCACGCTCACCTGCAATCAATGCCACACACCACAGTGCTGGGCATGGTGGCTCATGCCTGTAATCCCAGCACACAAGAGACAGAGACAGGAGGATTGCTGAGTTTGAGGCTTGCCTGGGCTACATAGTGAGCTCAGAGCCAGCCTGAACTACAAAGCGAGACTCTGTCTCAAAAAAAAAAAAAAAAAAAAAAAAAAAAACTACTTTAGACCCTTGTTAGTCTTGTAGACCCGCTAGCTTAATAAATACAATCTCCAGTGGCTTCAGCCTGGCTTCCTCCACAGGGAGGTGGGCTGAGAGCCAGGGCCCTGCTGGGGGTGGTCAGGCCAAGGGTCAGGATGAGGCCTGGATTTGGAGCAGCCTGAAGTTCCCTATTGGGCACTGACCTTGTATGTTTAGGGCATAAGAAAATAGGGCGCCAGAAAAAATGTACAAGTGTATATTTTTTAAAAGCCATTAAAGCAGCTAACCTAGGGAAAAGACAAGATTTCATGGGATTTCTGGTCAATGTTAACTTTCCTGTTTGGAGGATGATCACTATCGTGTTGTAGGTACTCAGTTTGGGTTACACGGAGGTCTCACTTCTCCCCTGTCTTGGGGCCACAGGACATCAGGACAAAGCCCACGACAGGGATGCGGCCCCCAGCACAGTGTGGGGTCCCCTCCTGTGGTCTCTTCTGAAGAACCGAAGCCTTTGCAGAAATTTCATCCTCTTGCTTTCTCTGTAAAGTGAGCTGCAGCAAATGTTTAAATTGAACCTTAAAGCCATTTCCTGAAAGAGTTAACATACTATAACCCATCATAAAAGGAAAAAAAGACCCATTTATACTCAAATTACACAGGAGTCTCTTGTCTCTATTGGGCTCAAGAGTATTTGCTCTTAAAAGCTGTTTTTTTTTTTCCTCCAAAACAATAGCACAGGTGCATAGCCCTTCAGAGTACAGCCTGCCCATCCTGGGAGGCAGGAAGGGGATTTCACACCTGTTTCTTCTTTTTATTTGCTCCTGGCCGAGGTAATTTGTCCAATGTCAAGATCAGCATGGCCAAGTCTGCCAGGGAGAATTACCACCTTACGGCACAACGGCCTCGCTCCAGGCACGGAGTCTGTGCTTTTCTGGCTCCGAGTCTACTCTGCGGTGTCTTTCTGTTTCATAGCATTCCTAAATGGGGCTGATTAGTAATAATGACTTGGACGATGTCTGTGTTTGCTGACCTGAGAGAGGCAGAAGGAGGGAGTGTGCAGACAGAGAGAGGGAGAGAGAGGAAAGAGAAAGAGAGGAAGGCTGTCTTGACTGGCACATGGAATAACTGCTTGGGGACAGGAAAAGAGGGACCTTCTTTGGCTCTGTGATGGGTATAGGTGAGAGCTAGGAAAACACAGAAAGAGTGGTTGCCTGGGTGAACACATCTGGAGGATGCAGGGGAAGAAAATGCCTTCACCTGTGCGGTGGACCTGAGTCGCTGCAGGCCCCAGGTTGGGAGGGAGGCGGGGCCATCTGCAGCCCTCCGCCAGGAGAGCTCAGAGCAGCTGAGGCCTGTGGCGGTGGCCGACAAAGCTTTTCTTTTATTTCAAATCTCTGTATCCCTCGTATTTCACCCTTGATTTCCTGTGGAATAGAATGGCCACATAAGGTACATTTTTTTTAAAATTAATTTGAGGGCTGAGACGGTGGCAAATGCCTATAATCCCAGCAGCCTGGGAAGCTGCCAACTTCAAGAGCAGCCTGGGCAACCTAACAAGACCTGGTTTCAAAATTTAAAAAATAAAAAGTAAAAAGGGCTGGAGATGAAGTTCAGTGTGAAGGCTTAAGATTCAGCTCCTAGTACCAACAAAATAAGTAAATAAAAATTGATTGGAAATATTAATTTAAAATAATGAATTATCAAACATATGTACTCATTATGAGTAGCTGACATTCTAGCATTTACATTTTTAAGTATGATTTTTATAATTCTAATAGAAAACCCAATGTTCTATAGGTTCATCAATTTCTAAATCAGCACACTGAGGATTCAGTGTCTCTAATCAAAGAAAAGACTTTAAAGAAACATTTGATATTTTAAATAGCAAGTACTGAATTATTGAATATAAACTTATTTTCATAGTTTATGTTACTTATTTAAATATTTATAATATGGTTTTAATTACCATAAAACTTTACTAAACATCCACCTGTCAGTAAAGAGACTGACTTTTTTTTTAGATTCTTGTTCTCCTGAAAGAAAAACAGGTGTGAAAACTGCAGGTGTTTATCCACCAACAAAAAATAAAGGATATCTGTGGAACATGGAGGAGGGAGCAAATCTGAGTAAGTCTGGGTGTTACGATTTCCACAGGTGAGTTTCCAAGCCCAGTGAGCACTCAGACCCTGCACAGTCTTCTGGTGGCTCATCATCCATGTATGTCTTCAAGGTCAAGGTCTGCTCTGGACTGCGGTATGGTGATCTTCAAATGCCAAAAGAGGAATGGAAGTCTCCAAAGCTTCCTAAGAACCCCAAAGACACAGCTAAAACTACCTGTGGTGTAGAAGATGTCTAAGTTGTTTGGGGGGAGACAGGTTTGTATCCCTTAGCGATAAGCACATTGTCAGGTATGGAGAAGACCCCTGAACCTGGAGGAGGAGGAATGGCATCAAAAAACCTGATTCACAGAGCCAGTGTGCAAATGAATAACCAGATAGAGAGAGAGAGAGAGAGAGAGAGAGAGAGAGATAGATAGATAGATAGATAGATAGATAGATAGATAGATAGATAGACAAACAGACAGAAGTATGTGTGAATATATGATAGGTAGATAGAAGGATAGATGTATAGATGATAGATAAACAGACAGAAGGATGGGTGAATAGATGGTAGGTACATAGAAGAATAGATATATAGATGATAGATAGATAAACAGATAGACAGACAGACTGATAAGTAAATAGAAAGTTGAATGAATAGATGATAGATAGATAGATAGATAGATAGATAGATAGATAGATAGATAGATAGATAGATAGATAGATAGATGGATGGATGTAGAAATACAGCACTTGTGTCTCCCAGGCCCACACAATGTGCCTCTTTAATTGGAAGTTAATAAACAATGACATTTGAATGTAGCTCTGATAGTCTGGCCTGCATCCCAAATGCTGTTTAAAAGGAGAAACACACTAGTCAGGATTCCCGCATCACATAAACTATGTCTGGTCTCATTACAAGCTTGAGTGTGTGGACATCGTAGTGATCGAGGGGTGGTGGGAAAATAACCCCATCGGAATAATTATTACCCAGGTGCAGAGCTCTGGGGGCCTGTTGACCTTCATCAGCTTTGTTTGTGACAGTCAGTTCTGGGCAGCGCCACAGCCTGTGTGAGTGCATCATAATTTGGTTCTGGGAATTCAGTTATCTGCCTTAGTGTACCAGACACAGTAATACACACACCAAGACAGAAGGGTCAGGCAGAACCCTAAGATTTGCATCTGACGTCTTGTATCTAGGTCTCTTCCTCATTGTTCAGTTAATTTCACTGAGTAATAACTTTTAAGAAATAAATTTTAAACACTGTCTCTGTTCAAAAATGCCCTGCCTCCTATTGCCTATAAAGTGAAGACCAGACTCCTTCTCCAGGATCCTGAGTCACTGGGAGGGCACCAGTTACACACTTTCCTGACTCTTCTACGCAGGCCCAGGGGTCCCTCTGTCCATCCCCTCTCCTGACATTAGGGGCTTTAGCCCTTGGCTGCAGGAAGACATGAGCATTCCTTGTGCTTAATGGCACTCCGTGTCTCTGTAAGGAGATTTTCTTTCCTTTCTCCTTTTCCACCACTTACAGAATTTTTATGTCTCGTGTGCTTCTTCACTTCTTACGTGAAGAATTCCTCTGCATTTTGCCTTCCTGCCTCACTCCAGGGCACAGGGGTTCCCGCCTTCTCTGCTCCCCTCCGCGTGGTCAGCACCACGGTCAGCGACTGCAGACTGAAAAGGTGGTGAAATATCTATCTTAAAGAGGGACCTGGTTAAGTCCTGTCCATCTGCCTGCCTGCCTGTCTGTCTGTCTATGCACCTCCATTCCTTTAGTCCCTAATTTGCAGCACTGTGTATGACACTATTACTCCCATCTCACAGATATACGTATTAACTCCAGCCCTGGCTGTCACTGTACGTAGCAGAGTCTGCTGACATTTCCTGAATCACTCCAATACCATCAATCAAGCCATCGTTCCTCTCACTAGAAGTTTATCAGTTTCACAGGCCTTTTCAAAGGTAGCTGCCATCATCACTGACCTCCTTCCTTGGTTTTCTGTTTTAATTCCACTCATTTCTACTCTTGTCACCTTCCTTCTACCTGCTTCACTGCCACTTTCTCTTCTAGTCCTGGTTTCCTAAAGTTGAGGTTTACATGAACTTGAGCTTTGCTTTCCCACAGTCAAAAACTGAATGGTTTGAATCTCCAAGCGAGGGCGCCTGCACCTCACCCAGAAGAGAGCCCAGAGGTCTGGGCTTCACATGGAGTGCAAGGGGCCAAGGAGACCTGAAGCCATGCTGCCTTGGGCTCCTGTGCAGAAGGACGTGGGTCTGCTTCTCTATTGCATCTGCTGCAAAACAGAGACAAATTGTAGCTTCTGGAGCCTCCCTGAGAGCCTAAATGGAAGAGAATACAAACTCCTAGTCAGGAATGTCCTGCACTGCCTCACCTGGGCTTCCTTTCCCCTGATGTGGAGCCTTCACCATTTTGGTCACTCAGGACTCTGAGGTTCCAGAGACCATCAAGCTCCTCAGCCCTGTGTACTGGTCTTCATTGTTTATCTCTGTCCAACATTCAGATCTAATTAGAATATTTACACCTATCCCCTAATGTATGTTAATTTTTAATTCAAATGTATTCTTGTGGGGAAATTATTCTTATTTAACTTTGAAGCAATAAAGGAAGACAAAACCTTATCAAGGTCAGTCAACTTGTCACCATGACTGCAAGCTGGAGACTGAGTTTAGCTGAGTTAGCTAATGCACAGACAGCCCTGGTTCCATCCTAGCACCACAAAGATAAATATGTAAGCAAAGGTGGAAACCATGCAGTGTGATTCTAGCCTCACTCTTCCCTCAGTGCATTACAGCTTTTCCTAATTCTTGTTCTCTGCCCCTTGGATTTCCCGTCAGTACCCAACCGTGTCCTTGGTCCCTGACAAATCTCATACTTGCCCCGGGGACCTGGGTCTGACAACCATCTGCTCTCTGACTTCTGCTTGGCCCAAGACTCCCTCTTTCCCTAATTGATATCAATGAGCCAAATGCAGACAATGTCAGAGCCTGGGTCAGGGAGCATCTAAACACATCACTGTAGGACAGAAACATTTTTTTTTTTTTGGTGGTGGTACCCGGGATTGAACTTGGAAACATTTTTTTTAAATCCTAAAAGCAAATTGCTTTCAGTTTATTAAATTAGAAGTGTATATTCATGGCTGTATATTCATGGAGAATTATTTTTACTGACTATTACCATTTCAATTTACTGTCAAGGACAAATCTCCTTTTCTTGCAACAGGAAATCCATCCCAATCATTCCTATAGGCACTGTGGGCCTATCTTTCCTCAGAATGCTTTTGTGAGTAAGGATTTCTCCAGCCCCTCAGCCCCTTCTCCTCTCTGAACCATGACAAATTATTTCCCCTCCTCTAGCCCCTGCAGTAACTAACTCTCTTCCTGCCTCTCTGATCAGTCACGGTGAGGTGGACTTTTCTCCCACAGCAAAGCTCAGGCCTTGGCAAGAAGTATATGACTTATCACCAGACTCTCGGTCTTCCAGAGCCCCTGGCCTGGTCCTACTGGCCAACTCTTCCAGGGCTCCCTGATTTCTGGACTCAACGGCTATCAGGGTCCCTGGGAGACTGTAGGTGGCCTGAGGACTTGCTGAGCAGTGGATCATCATGGGGCAGCCCAGCAGCGGGACCCAGGTGTCATCCCGAGGAGGGACAGAATGAGCCCAGCAGAGATGGAGCTGGGGGCTGGACAGACATGCAGATGCTCTGCCCTCCTGTGGGGTGCACACCTGTGTGCCCAGGCAGACACGGCCAGAACCGGGAATCACAGGCACTCTGCTCTCAGCAGCTCCTACCTCTCTCCAGCCAATAGACACCTGGGCCCCCGCACCACCTTTCCACTCTGCCCCATTGGAAGTTCTCATGCCAAATGTTCCCCAGAGGCAGGGCTGCTCACTCCCTGGGGTTGGGCACAGCAGGGAGCCATCAGAGGGTGGAGGCTGGAGCCCTTTCCCTCTTTTGTCCCACAAGAGTCACTTGTCTCGGATTCCGGGGATCTCAGGACTTCACTAGGGGCTCGGCTGATGAGATAAATACTTCCTATTCTGGTTGCTTCTAACAAAAACTCAGGTGAAATTTAACAGAATGAGATTCTTGCATATGTGCCTTTGCGGAGTGACCCAAGTGTTGTCATCACACTCTAGGCAGGAACGCCAGGAAACTACCAGAAGGTCTGCCCCTCAGATGGGCATGCAAGAGCTGCAGAAGGGACCTCCTGGAAATTTGATACAGAAAATGAGTTAGTCAAAAACATACGGTGGGTGGGTTAGGTTTGTATGTAGGGGCCAGAACACTGCAGGAAACCAGGGTATAACTAAGCATAAGTTGGATTTGTTAGGTGTGTATGTGTGTGAGCGTGTGTGTGTGTGTGAGTGTGTGTGTGTGTGTGTGTATCTGTGTCTGTGTCCTGGGATGCTGACTATTGCTGTGCAGAAGTGCATATGTCTATGTATAAATACGCATTGAACATGAGTCCTGGCATTGAGACTGTTAGCATGCAGGTGCATGTGCTTGCACATGTAAGTGTGTGTGTGTAAGGGTGTGAACACTGGTACTGAAGGATGAGTGCTTTGTCAATAAAAATCAGTGTCTTCCTGCTGTTGTTCCCCAATTCTCTTGTTCTAGCATGATGGTGTATTAAGCACAAGGTTTTAGAACTCAGCGTATGGACTGACAATAAGCCTTCATTCTCTTTAAACCTCAGAGCACACTTCTGAAATCTTTGATTAAGGAAGTGGAATGAGATGGATTCTTTATCTCAGTAAATTAAACCCCTGTTCTAAAGAGAAAATTTTATCTGAGCTATCCTCAAATGTTTTTTCGTTTCATGAAAAAGTATCCCCTCACTATATTCTATAGGCAAAGTACATCCCAAGGTCAATCCCAAAGGCAATTTAACTTTTTGGACTATTCTTTGACTATCTAATTATACATACTCCTCCTTTCTTGCCACTGTGGTGATCAATGATGATCTGTGTAAAGAGCAATTGTGAGTTAACACGTAAGTATTTACAACAAAGAAAATAATATGGTAGATGATCACCCTGTGTAATAGTTTGCAAACTATCTCACCGTGTGCTTTTGAGGGAGATTTGTTACAAACTGGGATAAAACTCCCGGGCCTGCAATATGAAGTCACTCTACTGAGTGATAAGTGCTGCCGTGTTCTGTGGGAAAGTGTTTGTATCATTGGGTCTGCTGGTTCCGAAGCTCTGGTCTAGGAAGCTGCTGGACTTGCCTCACAGCACAGTTCACAGCAAATTAATGCAACTTGGGGAGAAATTTAAAGAGCAGGTCACAGCAGCCACTCACCAAGAAGGAGAATATCACCAGCCCAGCACAGACAAGAAGCTCCAGTTAAACCCCAAATCAAGTCAGTTCTTATTTTCTTTTCTTAAGAAAGAGATGTTTAAACTCTCAGTGATTTGCTTATTCTCAGAAACCAAAGCAAAGGAGCAGCCAAGCTCAGAGCTGCACACAAAGAGCTACAGCCTCCACTTTGTGCTCAGCAGAGTGAGGCAGGCAGCAGGACTCATGTCTACACGATGCACAGGCATTGTCCCCAAGATGCTGCAGGTTGAGGTCTCTCCCTGGGGCTCCTGCTATGGAACCCCAAGGGTCTGGTCCAGGCATCACCCGCCTGTTGTCCCTACCCAGCCGGACAGAGACAAGCTTCCTGCTGGGCTGTCTGTGATTCTGGGAAGGCTGACTTCCAGAGTGAGGCAGGGAGAGGGCAGGTTTCACTGGTGGGGGTTATAGCCTGCTTTCCAGGGGACAGAACAGCTGACCTGGCCTGGCCCAGCCTGGTCCTCAGTGGGGTGAGAAGCCAAGAGTGGCTGGCTACCGGGAAACTCAGGCGACTGCTTCTGTGCCAGGCAACCTTCTCCACGTGGCCTCTGAGCTGTCCACCTTTATCTGCTGTTACTTGTGTGGCCTGAGATTATTCTTTTCTTTGGATTCTACTCACCTTGAAAATATAAATAGCCTCAAGTGTCTTTCAACCATGACTAAAAAATTGCTGATTTAGTCACACTAAATCTACTCATTTCAACTCACTGAGCCTTGTACAGTGTGCTCACTATATATTAGAAATTGTTGATGTGGCCCAAGTCCCCAGTGAGCTTAAAATAGTGCTTTACTTCTTGACTGTTTCAGTCTTCTACAAGGCTAAATTTTTTTAAGCGTGGAGACACAGAAGATGGCCTGAAGTAGTATAGACATCCTGAAGCACTGAGGCCATAGAAGACGAGGCTGCTGCAAAGGACTGTGTTATGGCAGCTACTTGGATGCTCTGACTAGGAAGACTGTGAAGAAGCTCCTGGGTCCTGTGAGTCTCTTTCTCTAATTTTCTGATCACGGTCCTGAGAGAACTCCAAGTGCCTGCGGGCTGGCAGTGGGAACGACCCCTTGGCCAGCGGTGCTGGGCTGACTGTGTGACCAAATTCATAAGGTGATGCTCCAAACCCTGCACCTCAAAATGTGCGGTGAAATTCATAGTTGCTGAGGTGCACTGCAGTCCATCATGTCCAGAGGGAGGGGAGAAGGGACAGAGGCACACAGAGGACGTTGGGTGAGGACACATGGTGGACACGTGGAGAAGGCCATTGGCAAGGCAAGGGAGAGGTCTCGGAGAAGCCAGCCTTGGGCACACACGGCCTTGAACGTCTGCCCTCCAGCAGTGCCTGGTATTTCACTGCCCAGTCCCAGGCCAGGTCCTTTGAGCTGGACTCAGGGCACCTGTGTGTCAAGATGCCACCTGGGCCATGTGGCCTCGTGGGTAGGTAACCTGGTGACAGCACACTTAGTCACCACAGAGACAAAACTAGAAGCCAGAGAAGAACACGGGGCCAAACAGGATGAGGGGAAATGAGAGGGATCCTGCAGCAGCCTCCACCTTGGTTATGCATCAGCGTTGCCTGCACAGCTCCTGAAACCCTGGACTTCAGGCCAGACCCAGAGCTTAGAGTCAAAATGTCAGTCAGCAGGACTGAGTTCGATGTTCTCCGCACTTGACACGGCTGGAGGAAGGTGCAGGCTTTGTGATCGCTCAGCACCGGTGACTTTCAGTTCATGGCTTTGCTACATGGAGCCGCAGCGTGGTCTGAATTTCATGCACAGTCCACACAACTGCCTTATCATTTAAGTTGTAAAGTTTGGCATAATGTCTCTTAGTTTCGTTTTTTAAAAAACCAACTAAAAATTGCTTGTATCTAAAAAGAGAGAAAAAAAACTCATAACAGCCATACAAGATGAAGGACTTGCAGCATGGTGTTTCTGACCGTGGCACAAACACATCTTGGGAATGCGACTTCTTTTTAAATTGTTTGGCACATTCTAGGTGTACGGCATGGTGATGTTCCTCCATGGGGTCTTGCATCTGTCCAAGACATGTCTAGGTTCTTATGCTGTGTTCCCTGTACTCCCTTCAACCCCTTACCCCTCCCCACTTAAAAGACTTTGCTGCCATTTTATCCTTCTTTGCCCATACTTTTTATTTCCCTGCTTTCCTTTCCTCCACCTCCCCTCCCCCTTAAACATTTTATTCCTGTTTCACAATATCTATTATGCATTATGGTCCTCATTTAGATGCTCCCCAGATGAAGAAACAGAAACAACAAATAAACATATAGAAAGTTCAACATCACTGATCATCTGAGAGATGCAAATGACTCATCATTTTTCTACCTTAACTGTTTAGGCCAGTAGTATGTTTTAGCTAATTTTGTATTTATATTTTGTTGTCATGTCTTCATTTTTAAACTGTGCCAAAAAAAATTTTAAACCAAAAAGATGATTTGAGATCTCTGACTCTCATTAATATAATGGCAGAACAGTACATTTTGCATTTGGACAGGTTTGAATGAATCCAGTTTTTTTTCAGACAGAGTTAATCCTAAAAACTGCCACTGATCAAGACTGGTCTGAAATTACACCCTTGCTTTATAGCATTGTGCAATTTTATCTGGAAGAAAAATTTCAAGAGGGGGAGCTAGTTAGCCAATTGATTAGAGATCCCAACTGAAATTGTACAGAGAGGAAGTGCCCTCAGCGGTGAAGGGAAACCTGGTAAAGCTGCTATGTCCCCCCTGTGCCTTGTCCCTCTCACTCCTTCCTTCCGTGTGAATCGGGCTGATTTCCAAAGCTCTCCCAGAAGCCCAGAGTGGGAGTGATCAAGGCTAGACAGCAGAAAATACTTAGGGATTGTCATTTTGCATCGTCCAGAAATGGAGCTGCAAAACCCAGAGACTCGCTGTCACACCCCACGTTGTGCCACTCAAAGCGAGAATCACAGGTGTGTATAAAGTATGTGGCTGGGGCGACTGAGCCTGGCTCTTGCAAAGCCCAAGTAATTTAGCAACAGCTCTGCAGAGACCACATTTCTCACGTGTGACATCTCAGAGTAGGGACCTAAGCCCACGGCCACCATAGCCACATGTTCTTGAGGTGAATACCATGAGGTTTTACTTGTGCTCTTTGTTTTCTCTTCCTCTATTCTTTTTTCTTCTCCCTATAGTCCCTAATTCACTTAACACCTCCCTTTCTCCTCTTCTGATTGCACTTTTATTTTGACATCAAAATCAAACATACCTGCTTTTGTGGCTTTTCCTATTCATCTTGTCATTTGCTCCCTTAGTTAGAAAATACATTCTCACTCACTCTCACACAGGTGCAGAGGCCTTTCTGCAACACGGCCTTCAGTGGGCTTTGTTCAAACAGAGAACAGAGGCGTGAAAGCAACAGGTTCCAAATCCAAACTGGATCTTTACAAACAGAAGGGGCATCAAGGAGACTTTGAAAACCATCACTGGGGAGCTACTGATGATGGGTTTGCTAGGGAGACTCAAAGGTTAGGTGACTTTGTTCTTTGTCTAGGAGAAACTTAGGAGTTACAGGGCAAGGAACACAGTCAGTCGTCTTTTTCTGTACTTCTCTGAACTCAGCCTAATGTGCACAGGCACAACAGCATTCTATTGCTGGACACAATAATCATACCCATGGGTTAAGGGTTTAATTAGTGGCTTCTGAGGAGGCAGTTCATGGTCAGCTGCTCTGAGGCAGGAGCATCGTGGTGGAAAAGAGTGGGGTGCAGAGCTGCTCAGTTCACAATGGCCGGGCCAAGGAGCACGGCACAGGTCAGAGAGAATGGCCACAGCCCCATGACCACCACGTGCATGCAGACAGACAGGGCAGCACCCCTCCAAGTAAGCTGACAGGACCAAGCTCAGCCTTTGGAGTAGATAACAACTGTACTTACTAAGCTCCTTGAATGTGTTAGACCATCAGGTAGACATGGCACTTGTATGAGTACCCAACAAATAGATGGTATTTCCCATTTTACAGACAAGAAAACTGAAACTTAAAGAGTTTCAATGGCTGTCCCAAAGGCACACAGATAGAAATTAGCAACACTGTGACTTGTTCCTAGATGCTATCTGGTGATGCCGTCCCAGCATCATGCAGGAGTCAGGTTTAGCAAGAACGTCCTGCTCTCTGTCACTTCTGAGTCACAGCCGGCCTCACAACACCCTCCTTTAAACAAGGAAAGCTTTAGTCTGGATTTCCAATTCCAAGCACGTTAAATTTCCACCAAACTCCAAAATTGAGGTGGAGTCTCTCTGAGATGACCCGCCCAGGTTTGGAGGCACCCAGGTCTGGAGGCCCCACTCAGAGCCATGCAGTCTGCAGTCCTTGCCAGGAACACCTGGCACATGTTTCTCATGTGTCCTCTTCCTCAGCTCTGCCACTGTGTGACATTAGAGGAACAGATCGGCCTTCTCCCCGACACCAGCTGCTGAGTGAGGCCTTGGTCCCAAGTCTGGCCACATCCTGACATGCCTCTCATGTTGTACAAAGTTTTGAATTCACTGCATTTGACAACCAGCTAGAGAAATGCTTGGAAGGCACCAGGGCTGCAGGTGACTGCAGCCAGCCCTGACCCATGGAGCCACTGGCCATGACTCCTCAAAGAAGATGCATGACAGTATGTGTGGAGAGAGGCCACTGGGGATGCCCTGTGGGCTTCATGTCCATGGTGCTTTGTGGGCACAGGGAGAGAGACTTGAGTGGCTTCCTGTGGAAGCCCGTGAGCACAACCTCATCGAATTCCTCCCCAGACCCCACCTCGGGCCCCCAGGTGAGACCCAAGACCTGCAGGTGAGATGAGCACCACGCAAAGGTGACCACCCGGCAGCTGGAACAGCACCTTCACCTCTTCTGATGAAGTTGGTCTTTACCTCCCAACTCAGTCTCTCCAGCCTCTGCTACAGCTTCATGATAAGTAAGTGTCCTGACCAGTGCCCCCTGGTCATTATTGATTAAAACTGATGAGGACCCTTCTCACCCTGAGGACTGAGTTTACACTCCTGGTGTGACCTAAGGAGAAAGATGGAGGTGGGAGAAACAGGCTGCGTGGTCATATGGGGGAGTTAGAAATGATGATGTGGCTGGGTTTTTTTTCTTTTTTTTTTTTTTTCTTTTTGAGACAGGGTCTCGCTTTGTAGTTCAGGCTGGCCCTGAGCTCACTATGGTGCCCAGGCAAGCCGCCGCGAACTCAGCAATCCTCCTGTCTCTGCCTCCCGAGTGCTGGGATTACAGGTGTGAGCCACCACATCCGGCATTGTGGTATGCGGTGTTGATTGTTGGTGGGCGTGTCTCCATGCCCAGCATTGTATGTGGTTACCGGGGATCGAACTCAGGACCTTGCGCTTGCGAGGCAGGCACCGGAACCAGTGAGCTAACCCTCCGGCCCAATGAGGCTGTTTTTATAAAATGTACTCTCTGGGCCAGACAGTGGACCTTTCAGAGGCAAGAGCCCAAACTGAAGCCCTGAACCCACTCAGTTACAGAGAAGTGCCAGCCTGCAGTTAGACCTGAACACCAAAGAATAGGTTTAGGAGAACGGATCACTTGCTCAGCTCTGTGCCAACAAGTGTCATGGGTTCCCACCTCTGACCCGGACTGCACCAGAGAAGGAAGGACTTTAATTCGATCAGGTTCTCCAGCTTGTATGAAGATTGTCATCAGACTGGAGACTGCTATATCTGTGTGACTAGAATAACGTTTTTCTTGAGTTCTCTCTCTCTCTCTCTCTCTCTCTCTCTCTCTCTCTCTCTCTCTCTCTCTCCTTCCCTCCCTCCCTCCCTCTCTCTCTCTTTGAGACTGGGTCTCATTCTGCATTTCAGGCTGGCCTTGAACTCATTATGTTGCCCCAGGCTGGCCTCCAATTCATGGTGAACCTCCTGCCTCAGACTCCCAAATTCTGGGATTATAGCCATGCTCCACCACACCCAGCAGGCATTTTGTTTTCTTACCAAGACTGAAATCAAGGCATGTGAAGCCACGTGTGAGTACATTAATTAAATGCACTGTATCATTTAAAAGGGCAGATGCACTGTGCAGACATGACAGGGTCAAACAGACTGCCAGTGACACTCTGTACATCTGGTGGCTGACTGAAATTTTCTAAACTTGACTCCTTGGAGTTTTTAACAGATCTAGAAATATTTTCCTCACAGACTGGCCATAAGAGCAGAGTGGACTATAGTCAGTGCAGGACACTTCATTGTGTGGGAAAGGGTCACAAGCTCCAGGAGACAGCAGTGAACAGGTCAGACTTGCCCTTCTCTTGGGCTTAGAGCCTCTCCTCATGACAGCTCTTGGCTCAGCAGACCAGGCCTTGGAAAGTAGGACTTGCTTGCTTTCTTGCTGTTACTGGAGAGCGTCCAGCTGAAGTCTTGCCTGTGGTCCATGCTAACCCTTCATTGTTCACCTGGGAGAGCTGAAATTTAGACACAGGAGTGTCACAGTGAGCGAGAGAGAAGGATGTGCATCGTTTAAAAAATCATGGTTTCAGGGTCCAGCCCCGGGCAGTGCTTCTCTGCCTGCTGTGAATGGCTTGCGTTACCCCTGGTGGCATAAGGGCTCAGTGAGATGCCACATACTCAGGTGGGTTTGTCCTGCGACATGGAGGGCCTCTGACCAACACTAGACGACTGCCAGAACTGAGTGGCACACAGTCCGGGACCCTGTCCCATGGGGAGAGTGTGGACTGACCTCGCAGGAAGTGAGCACTAGGTCCCACGTGACTGGACAGGTAAGAATTCCGCATGCACACACAGCTCCAGGGATGGCACCTTGTGCCATGTCAGAGTTGCCAGGGACACCGAGAGAACTGCAGCCCTGTTAAATGTGTTGGAAGGAGGAAAGAAGAGCACCATAGCTTTTGTGTAGGAATCATTTGGGAGAGCACAGGAAGAAGCTACAGAAGGCGTGATGTTCAGATCTCTGTGACTCAATATCGCTTTGCACCCTGATAGAAGTAAACAGCCCGTCACCCGGTTCATTGTAGGGGGTGCCCCCGAGGGCTCTGGGTCCGTGTAAGTGGCCCGGGATCCAGGCTCCCATGTATCCCGACAGCTGTGCATCCCCCAAGGCTCACACTCTGTAGGATGAGATTTTGTCTCTATTTCAGATGTGAGGAGAAAAGAAATAATGGCTCTCGAAACTGAGCTGCTCTACAAGATGTTCGAGTGTTTGACAACCCAGAATAACGTGTCTGGTGCTCGCAGCTAAATCGGCCAGAGATGTCTGCTGCTTGTTTCTTTTGCCATTTTTTTCCTTCATTATTGTTTTTCTATGATGTTCCAACTTCTTTAATGATGAAACATATTGTACTTAAGGGGAAATTTCTATCTCGGTTCAACAAATTCTGATAAGGGGCTCATCTGTGCCAACTGTGTGATTTATCATCACTTGGACCAATTCCCTCTCTCAGATAGAGCGCAGGCTACACAGGAAGCCAGTTTATAAAACTATGACACGATGTAAAGGTGTCGTTACAGAGGAGGCGCCAGGTGCCTAAATCTAGCGCATCAGAGGGAGGGATGGAGTTTGCATGCGTAGGCGGAGAGTCTGGATCGAGTTTTAAGAATGAGAGTTTGCTTCTCTGGGAATAAGGATACAAGGACCTGTGGAAACAAGCCTGACCTGCGGGGGGACCATTCTGACCTGGCACAGGCCCAGGGGAGACTCGAGGACTCGGAAGAGCTTAGAGATTAGCTATAGTGTGTTCTGTGCCGTCTTACAGGACTAGGGACCTGAGGAAGTTGGGGGGGGGGGGTAGAATCAGGATCGGTTTGCTGATTCAGCAGAAAGGAAGCGGCATGGACCTCTTACCCAAGCCTGCTGCCCCTAGACTCTCAGTGGATCTTGGAGTGAAAATATATATTTTTAAAATCACCTCTACACCGAACGTGAAGAGTCATTCTGCCCTTCTCTAAATCCTACAGTATAGCAACAACTTACAGAGCGCTCGTTTGTAACATGTAACATACACACAATTCAAACTGTATGGCAAGGTAGACGCAGGCTGCGTGCTGCTGCCACACCATCTTCCAGCCACCATGCTTGAGCATCTGTGGGTTTCGGTATCTGTCATGGTTGTATCTGAAGTGTCCCCGGAGTCTCCTGTGTGGAAGGAAATGGACCACGGGCGCTGTGCTCACAGCGGGTCCAGCACGGTGAGCTCAGGGCTGACTGATGTGGGAGGCGGGGCCTGGCTGGGGGCATTACGGGGTGAGACCTGAAAGGGCGCGTTACTGTCCTGGCTCCACCTTCTCTGTTTCATACCCTATGAGCTGAGCATCTGTCCTCCCCCAGACCCGTCCACCATGCTGCTCCTGCCTCGGAGCAGGTGACCACCAGCTGACCGCACTGGAAACTGAGCCAAATAACATCTCCTCCTTTAAGTTGTGAATGGTGGGTGTTTTGTCCCAGTGACAGGAGACTAAGAGACTATCCATGGGGGGTTCTGGAGTCAACTACCCACATATAATGAGGGCTGGGTGTACATCCATGAGCTCCCAAGGTGTCTTCCTCAATCTATAACAATTATTTTACTCCAATACCCATTTTCCATTTCATTATCTCTGAGTGAGGTTCCAAAATGGAACCTTTATCCCTTGTCACCTTGGAGTTCTGACAAGACACAGGGCAGAAACTTCCCGTCGGCTCCTCCAGCTCTGGCCTCTGCCGTACACTGGCATCTTCACTGGCGGCACCTCAACTTTAGTCGACTCTTCTCCCAGAGACCAGAGCAACAGTGCAGACCATGGCTGAGGACAGCGGACTACAGCAGCACTCTGGGGATGGGGTGCTGGGCTGGGCCCCCAGGCTCGGATGTTTCCAGCATAGTGCAAAATTCTCAGGGTCCTTGGTGTCCGAGGATTCGTGCCTTTTTAGTAACAGCTACAGTTACTTGATGGAGATGGAATGTCTCACTCTCCTGCTGTCCATGCTGACAGCGACCCTTGCCCCACTGTGGCCCCTCTGGCCCTGCCTGCCCAACAAGATCCGGAGCCCTGCTGGCCAGCAGAACTACAAGGAGGGAGTGCACTTCTCTGCTGGCTTTTTGGTGTATCTAGGGTGGAAGGGTGCCTGTCTTACTCAGTCACCTCACCCACAGCCAGTGCTGGCCACACCCCGAGGCACGCCTGGAAGCAATGCTTTGCCAACTCTGCTTTCCCTCAGCCCAGGTGAGGTGACACTTACAAGTGACCGTTGCTTTACTCCCCCTCATCCATCATCTGAAAAATGCACCTTAAAGCTACAAGGAGCTCAGCTCACAGCTGTTAGGGTGGCATTACCATAAGCCAAAGGTAAGAGCTGGCTGGGACATGGGCACAACGGGTCTTTTCACTCCGGTGAAATAGACAATGACACTGTCAGTGCGGGATCGGGATGGAGTTTCCTCAAATACTAAGACTAGAGCTTTTATAGGATTCAGATAACCCGCTTTTGAAGACACACACAAAGAAGATTTACACACACCAGGGTCTCTAGAAGATATCTGCAACCCTACGTTTGTGCCAGTGACGGGACCAAGGCAAGAACCTCACTGGCAGATGAATAGATGAAGTAGGGTAGAGACAGCTGGGCATGTAGCTACCCAGCTATGAATCGGTTGGCAAAAATAAGGAAACCCTGGCAGTTGGAGTGACACAGATAAAGCCAGGGGGCCAAATACTGAGTGAAATAAGCCAGTAAAAAGGGGATAAGTATTATGCATTCACTTATGTGAGTTTCCTAAAAATAATAAAGCTCAAAGCATTCACCCACAGAACAGTGGATACCAGGGAATAGGAGAAGAGTGAGACGGGTGTTACTAAGTCGGTGCAAAATTACACTTACAAGACTATTTAATTCCAGGGTCTACAGACAGCATCTGTCACCAGCAATGCTGAGTCACACATTTCAATTTAGTCCTGAGCTCATGCTGGGAGTTCTCAGCACACATACCTACAGCATGGACACCGGAGGCTGGGGTTTGGAAGGGCTGTAACCTCACCTTGGTGACAGATTCACTGGGCACACAGTACGTGTGCAAGATCACCAAACTATCCTTTAAATAAATGTGGGCTTACAGGGTCAAATATGCCACAATACAGCTGTTTTTAAAAATTTAATTAAAAATTAAGAGAAAGAAAGGAAAAGTACTAGCATGTGTCCCAGTGTGGTCTTTTTTGTCCCAGCCCTTAGGATTACAGGGGTGGAGACAGCTTCGCAGCCTTGGTAGTGACAGCCCTGTGGCTTTGGGCCCTGGCACTGCACCAGTGCCCCCCTCCACCCTCTGACCTTCAGTCTCTGGTTACGATTTGCACCAACCACCCTCATGCCTCACTTTGAAAGCACCCATGTGGCTTCTCCCCCTTCACAGGCACAGCAGCCAGCTTCTTAAAAAGCACCCACATCTGGTGCACACCTCTGTCTCTCCAGGTCCCTCCTTCTGGAGACTGTGCCTAATACAGCAAGGCAGTGTGTCCCTGTTAGCCCCTCTGTGTGTCTTCTCTCTACAAATGTCTGTTCACGCTTTTCTCCATTTATCGAAGTGAGTTACGTGCATGTTCTCTATTGAGGTGCCAGTGCTTCTTATGCATTTTGATATAACCCTGGGTGTCAGAATGCAGGGCGGGGAAAGGACAACCTCTTCAAGAAATGGTGTGAAGAACACTGGCGATTCTTTTGCATAAGAATGAAATCAGGCCTATATCTTATGCCAGACACAAAAATAAACTCAAAGTGAACGGAAGACAAACACAAGGCTTGAAATTATAAAACTCGTAGAAGAAAACACAGGGGAAAACACGATGCAACTGGTCCTGACAGTGATTTCCTGGTTATGGCCTCAAAAGCCCAAGAAACAGTAAGAGGCAAGTGGAACCACATTAAACCGAGAGGCATCTGCCCAGCAAGGACAAAGTGAGATGAAAAGGCTTCCTCCACAGTGGAAAGAGAAACTTCCATGTTACAAGCCGAGGGCCGGGTCACAGCCCCCTGGTTCTGAAAGGCATTTCTGTTCACTCTTCTTGGGCCAAAGTAGCACTGATCTACACAGCCATGACCTGTCCGTGAGGAGGAAGTTTCTTTCCTCACCAGGGACAGCAGACAGCAGTCTGTCCTTCTAGCCACAAATATGAAGATCACTCTTCCTTTCTTCTTGCAAAAGGAATCAGTTCTCCTCAGAAGAAAGAGTCCATTATGCAAATACTCTGAAATGAAAGGTCAGGGTTTGAGATAGTGTCCTGTAGGTCTTCCTCAGTGAGGTACTTTCTGACCCAAAACTCAACCAAAGAGCAAAGCTTCCAATGAAACATGGCCAAGGAGAAAGGTCTGCGTATGGTGATAAACACCCTGAAAACCCACCCTGTTCACCGACTGAGAAACTTGCTCCTTCCAAGACTTTATCATCCTCCCAGTCCTGCTGCTTGCTGGTACACGTATCCAGAGGCTCAGCATGTTCCCAGGACACCCCTCCTGCACGAGAGTAGACTTGGCCCCAGGTCCATACAGAGTGAAGGACTTTGAAACACAGCCCTCTAAGCTGTATGTGGCTCAGGAGCTACATCCGTGTTTGTTTTAGGGATGCCTTTTGACTTCTCCAGACTTAACTGTTGGTTCCTCGAACCTGGTAGATTTCATGGAAGAGTCAAGCAAATTTCTTTTTGTACTTGAGTCTTTGTGCCTCGTAAATTAGTCAAATTTTAGTAGTTGAAGTTGGAGTGAAATGCTTCTCTTGATTCAGGACTTGTCACTAGACTGAATTTTGCCCAACCTGCTGATCTCCGAGGTTGGAGACAGAGCATTAGCTACCTTTATCACACACAGATTCAAGGACTTTCCTTCCTTCTCTTGACTTTAAATGAACACCAGCCCCCTGACGCATCCCTTTCTAAACAGTCTCTAATCAGACATGACTGTCAGCAACCACCTGGGCTGCCCAAGATATGTTCTCCTCTATTTGCCTAACTCAGTGGTGTTGTTAGGATGTATCTGTCCCCATCCAGCACGGCTGGAGGTTCACCTCGTGCGTCACTGTGACTTCACAAGGCTACACGGCTCAGATTCCGGTGGAGAATTTTCCTGGGTTACCAACCATCCGTGCAGACGAACCCACACGAGGATGATCCAAGTATGGTGAATGTTTAAAATAAAACATGTACTACAGTAAGAGCCACGTTGCTACAAATCCCTTTGAAATCCTTTCCCTCACTTTGCACGCACTCATCCCGTTGTCCTCACCGCTTCCTGCAGCAGCTCTGGAGTCCTCTCTTCGGAGGGTCTTCACCAGGTGTGACCACAAACACGGTGACCGCTGCTGCCGAGCGCCACCCAGAGGAAAGGCAGCTCATAACAACATGCACTGTGTTCTCGTCCACCTCAGTCTCAGATCTTGCCCTGTGTGACTCGGGTCTTCCCAGAGTCACAATGACCAGGAAAAGCAAATATTTTAAATTGATCCAGGGCATCAAGTCCACCACAGCTCTGTAACTAAGGAAGGAAGACCC
The DNA here is from genome assembly GCA_004025085.1 of Thryonomys swinderianus. Classification (NCBI taxonomy): domain Eukaryota; kingdom Metazoa; phylum Chordata; class Mammalia; order Rodentia; family Thryonomyidae; genus Thryonomys; species Thryonomys swinderianus. Next base: position 5,645 of record PVIC010000729.1, on the reverse strand, counting down.
CAGAGCTGTGGCAGGGACACTGGGCTTATAGTTCAGAGGAAAGGGTGAGGGAAGAACTTTAAGGAGGACCAATGGCAATGTTTCCTTGACTGTAAAAACTATTTAAAATCTACACAGTCCCCACAGAGCTCAATGGGCTGTTATGCAAATAATGTCCTTTGTTACACATGCTGTCAGAGAGGATGGCTATGCCTCTGTGCAGCACTGGGCAGATAAGCAGAGACACACGGTGGTCTCCAGTTTCTCCTCGTGGTGTCCTCTGCAGCTAAGTGCCTGTGTTCGCAGTATCGTCAGTCGCACATCCAGGAAGCAGCCCACCTTTGACACATGCTCCTGAGGTCTTGGCAGTGAGGGGAAAGGGCACGTGAGCAGCTCGCAGCTCTCCATGAGCTTCGGCGTGGAAGTGATGAACGTCTCTTCACCCACAAGTCTTTGTGAAATCAAAGCCAGGACTCCACCCTGAGAAGCCTGCAGGAGAGGAAGGGCCACTTCACACCCGACTGTGCAGCAGGAGTCAGGGAGGAGACTTCTGTGGCTAGGAGACCTCAGCAGTGAGGTGACTAGTGTCAGGACTGCGGGCAGGAACTGGTACGGGAGACACATTTCAGAAAAGGGCAAAGGCTCAGACTCAGGCAGCAGGAGATACAGCGGGAGATGACGGAGGGGTCCTAACAGAGCCCGGGTGATGAAGTCAGGACTGGCAGTTTCTTAAAAGCAGACCACCAAGCAGGGAAGCCCAGGCAGACACAGGTGCCAACAGAGAAACAGCTAAATGCAGAGCAAGCTGCAGGGCACGTGCAGAGCCTGCCCCTGGCCACAAGTGGGAAGGCTCAGCGCTCCTGTGCTGGCTTTCCGCATCCCAGTTGTTCAGGGTGGTTTGTAATCTATGCCAGCAGGATTCACACAGCATGAGGGCTTCTCTTAATTCCTGATCTCAAATAGGAACTTACCGGCAGAAATGCCGTGCATTCCTAGAGCCACAGATCCACACCTTCTGATTTTCTTTTAAATTTCTTATTACCCGAACACCTTCTGTTCTCCTGCGTTCAACATAATGCTCACAGAAAATGGAAAGTACCCCAGACACAGACCCTCCAACTCCTGGGGTCCCCGCCTCTCTGCACGCATCGACTCTTCCTCCTGCCCTCAGCTCCGGAGGCAGTGGGGTTCCAGCCCCAACCACTCACCTCGATCTGCCCTTTGCACCCCAAGCCCCAGGCTGGCCATCGGCAGCGGCTCCTCTTGCAGGGCCCTCCCTGCAGCAAACATCCGGCATGGAGCACAGCAGATGATTTTCTCTTTGGGCCCCAGATCTTCCCATTTTACCACTATAACAATTCTTGTATTTTCTTAAAAACTGAAGCAGCACAAGTTCACCAGTATGTCTCCAAAATATCCTTCAGTTTGTCCCCTATTCTCCAACAAGTCTCTCCAAGTGTAGTGCAGGTTCGCGCTAAATCCTATTAAAATGACTGCCACAGCTTCTGAGAGTTTCTGATTTACTATTCTCAATTTAACTTCAAATTACAGATAAGATTGTGATGCCAGGGCTGGGGATTTAGCTCAAATGGTACCATGCCAACCTTGGATGCACAAGGGCCCCAGTTCAATCCCCAGTACTGCAAAAAGAAAAAAAAAAAGATTGTGATGCCACAGGCTTGTTTAGTCATATGCTGGTGCTTCCCTATGACCACACCTTCCTGGTGACACAAGTTTTTTCAGAACTAGGGTCAGATGAGAAGATTTTGTCCTAAACGACATCTTCAGTTCCACCTTCTGAAGTATATTCTAAGACAGGGTCTAACTAAGTCGGTGAGTTACCCAGCCTGGGCTCCAATTTATGATCCTCTGTCTCAGCCTCCCAGAGTGCTGGGACTACAGGTGCGCACCACCATGCCTGTGCCTTCTCCTAACTTCCATGCCGAGTGCCCTGGCCATGCCTTCTTCCTCTACCATGACTTACCCTGTCCGACGACAGCTGGCCTCCTCTGTCCTGCCCGCTCCCCGCTGGAGTACGGCAATCCAAGCCCCAGCTCTCGTCCTCGTCTCTCAGCTCCCCAACATCCTGTTTCCCCCCTTTCCCTGGGCACTGCGACCTATGGCTGAGATGCTTTCGGTACATCTTCTGTCTGTCTCTGTCTCATTTATTGGCTATAAGAGGCTTAAATATTTCTTCCTTAAAAAACATATTTCTTCCTCGAAGAGGATTTTGTCTCTCACTCCTTGAAAGTGTATGCTGTTCTTTGTTTTGATCCACTGCAGAGAATACAAATCATTGTTTCTTTAATTCACTGTGGTTGCCACAGACAGGCCTTTGTCCCGGGCTTCTTCCTCAGGGAGGTATATTCCAGAAAAGGGCACACGCCCCTTTCGCCATCTCATCCTCCGCAATGAGCGTTCAATCTGGCACACGGTGGCTATGTGTGAGATGGTGGGGGCACAGCCTGAGGCCATCTGTGCAAATCAAACTAAATGCTAGTGTTGTTCTAAGACTGGAATGTGCTGAACATAGGTGCAAGACAATAAGTAATTTTCCTGTTTTACTTTGCTCTCAATTTCTAATTTTAGGGGTGATCTGCAAGACTGCAATGAGTCGTACTCCAACAAAATATGAGTCTCATTCAGTAAAGGTTTTACCAATTCGTCTCGTTCCTCAGTAAATTAAAGACTGAAACTTAGAGTGGAGAGTCACTTGCAAAAAGATACTAGAGCGAAGTCTACCCACACACATGTCAAAGAGAAAACTGGAGCTCACACTCTATAAGGGGCAATATTTTTCTTAAAAACACACTCTATTGTTGTGTAGGTACTGAGAAATGTATTCCTGGACCATACGTCTCACTTACCATCCCGCATGTCAAAATAAATCAGACGGCTCCAAACACGCTAGAAAAGGCTTTCAGATACTCTTCTGGGATTTCAGAATTCATGCTGACTGTAAAATGAGCCAAGATTAAGCACAGCAAAATCAGTAAACAAAACCAAATAATGACAAACACAAACCCAGACTCTGTCTCTGGGTGGATCATGATCTGAGGACTCGCGGCCCTTACTCTGGCCGGACATAGACTCCAGCCTGTGGAGTGATGGGTAAGGGTCCCCAGTGCATCACCCACATGCCTAGGCTCTGACACCTGAGAAAATTGTTTCAAGAAAACTAGCCAGCAGCAGGACGAAGTCACAAGACAACATGTGCCACTTGCACTGGGTTTCCTGTAAGACGTAACCCATGAAAGGCATTGAAAACTGCTTCTGTTCACTGTGGTCTGATAAGTGACCAGCTGGAAGGTTCAGTCTGTAGACAGTCTTATGGTTTCTACCTAGATGCGCCCAAGCACCCCTTGTGCTTGTCGAAGAGGCTTGGGAAAGATGCTGGACTGAGGCCCATGACAGCGAGTGGCTGTGGGGAGGTGGTGCTGCTGGAACAGCTGGGGTCTGGTTGGAAGAGGAGGTGCATGTCCTGGAAGGTTCCTCTCCCTCTCCTTCCTCCTGTGTCCACTCTGTGAGCAGCTTCCCTCCCCAGGCCTTTGTCCTGCTGTCCTGCTGTCCTGCCTCAGAGCCGGCTGGCTGACTGCAAACTGAAACACAAACAAAATGAACTTTTCCTCCTTTAAGGTGCGAGTGTCGGAGTTTTTGTCCCAGAGAGACATGAGTAGGACAACAATAAAATAAAATTACTGAAAGCCTTCGAGGGAATTCAATTGCATTCAGGGATCTGAACTTAGGGCCACATATGCAAGACCACTGCTGGCATCCATGTCTTTGAGAATATCCAACAGGGACGCCTTGGTGCTGGAAACACAGCCCCAGCATGCCCTCAGCATCATCTCAATCACAGAGTAGCAAGGAGATAACAACAGACATTGAGTTCAAGAACTCTGAAAAGTGAAATACCAAGGAATGTGCATGCACACGTGCACATACACACACAAAGAACTGCAGGGAAGCTATTTGAAATACAGAAAACAGGAAAAGGAATAGCAAACTGAGAGGACCAGTCTTTTGAAACAATGAAAATGCAACCCATTTTGCATTGGACAAGAGAAGCAGATGAGAAAGTCATTGAGGCACCATGCAAGGGCAGCTGCAAAGGCTACAGAGGGGGGCGGAGGCTAATTACTTCTGCAGCGAGGTCAGGTGGGTATTTCTCTGAGTGTTTTTAAATTGTCAAAATGGCGGGAAGGGTGAGTAGACCACTAATAAGGGCAAACTATAGGATTCTTTTATTTCAGAATTTAAGAAAGAACTAATGCCAAAGTATTTAAATTTTTTGCTTTAAATTGGTTGCTTTACAATACTGAGGACAGAACCCATGACCTTAGCACCAAACTGCTTCCCATACCTTTTTTACTTTTTTTATTTCCGTTGAGACAGGTCCTCTAAGTTGTCCAGGCTGTCATCAAACCTGGGGCACTTCTGCCTCCGCCTCCCAGAGCGCTGCGTTTATGGGTGTGTGTCGCCAAATTTTGCTAAGAAGTCAGTGCACGCAAGGAATGATGAATCATTTGTAACTTAAAATATGTGATTCAAGCTGGGGATGTAGCTCAGTGGCACTAACCCTTTATGGCAAGAGCAAGGTTCTGAGCTCGACCCTGATACTGGAAGAAACAAGTACATGATTAAACTAAACTCTTTATGCTGCTCAAATATATGTAAAAGTGTTTTGTCCACCACTAATCCAATGCCCATCTGAGGTCTTGGACATGTACCGACTGATCATAAATCTGAATTATATTTTAGAAGAAACCACAGAGCATCTGGATTTCTAGCTTGGATTCTTAGAAGGGACCGTGAATTTGGTGTCTTGTGAATTTCCCTGAGTCTGGGAGCCTCGGGACACGCCTGGCAGGTTCGAGGGCTCCCTAAGGGGGCAGGTGACTCAGTGTCGCCTCAGTGAGGTCTCAGGTGGATTAGAGCTCAGATTCTCCCTGCACCAAGTTCCTCCAAATGATCGACTGCAGAAATGCATGGGGAGAGCAGAGGCCATGTCCATGCTTGAGGTCCAGCCCAAGAGGCCCGGGCCTGGTCACGGGCCCCAGCTGTGGCTCTGCTGGGGGCCCCCACCCAAGGCCCCAACCCTTGGCCACGGTGCCATGTTGGGAATTCTCCCACCACCACTGGCGACAAGGGAGCCAGGAAGCTGCATGCCTGTTCTCAGCAGAGACCCTGTAGAAGGAACAACCATGGGAAGCAGAGAGGTACAGCTGTGACAGAGGGTTGAGTCCTTGGCAAGGGGTAGTCAGAGTCACTGGCATCACGTCCTGAGGCCCTACAGGGTGCAGCTGAGGAAATTTACCTATTCTGCCCTCTTCCTGTTGACTCAACCAACAAGGAGGAAAAGGTGAAAATCTAACAGCAAGAAACTCAAAAAGAAAAATGGCACCAAGAGTGTCAGAGCTATTTCCCTTGTGGTCTGATAACGGAAACTGCATTTCCCAGAACCACGGGCCACCTCCGTGGCTTTCGTGGGGCTTTTCCTCCCAAAGAAGGCTTCATGCTAATCGAAAACAGTTCTTAAAAAACTTTATTTTCAAAACACCCAAGCCATTTTTAAATCATTTCATAGATGACTGAACAGAGATTTTAAGAATTTACTCAAAATTTGTGTTAAATACTTTCAAAGTATTTCAAAGTAAAAAAAAAAA